>JAZHYW010025619.1:0-44999 GCA_037355805.1 Ixodes ricinus | reverse complement strand
GTATCGTAATCGGAGTCATCGGAATGATCTGCTAAAATTCTCTATTGTCGAAATCGCAAAGCTGTAGAAGTCGTCATAACAGCTAGCCAAAACTTGGAATAAGAATTCATATATGTACATCTAACTATTCCGGTATATATTGCCATACAATAGCAAAACAGTTGGTAACAGTAAGGTGATAGATAATATATAAGGTTTAGATCAATATTCTTCCTTTGGTTCTGAACAGGTCGAGCCTCCGCTGAGACGTAGGTGAAAAGGTTGGGTTCTAATCCACGCAGTGAAGGTGGTTGGACAACAAGGCTGTGGTAACTGCACTATAGACTTTTTTTTAATGGCAAACGCCACCAGGTGGTTCTCCATTCTTTGACTGACGCCTCAGAGAACTTCCGGTTTATAAAAAGAATAAAGGCACCTACACCGCTGCTTGAAATGTAGATGAAACGTTTAACCACCAATTTTCCAGGTGAACGCCAAAAGAACGAAGGAGTGCGAGATCTGTTAAAATGTTTCGAGTATTCTTGTAAACCAACTTGCCTCCTCCAAGATGTAATATTGTACAGCCGAAGGCCCTCGTTAAATCTCCAACTTTGTTGTCCGTGTAGCATTTATGCTTTCTAGTCACTGGTGACATAAGCAAGCTCAACAGGCTTGCAAAGACGGTGCGACCGGAAGTCGCTTGGGACGCAAGCGGCAGTTTCATGTTTGTAAACAGCAGAAGGGTCTATACCAAATGATTGACGAAAGAAAAGTAAATGCACTGTACCAAAACTCTTTTTATATATGAAAGACTTCGTACGCTGCCGTTGCCGCGGCAACTTATGCAACCGCAATCTTTACCGAGAAACGCATGCGGGGAGCGCTACGTGCTTCGCATTGTTAGCGGGGCTAGTGACGTCACTCCCCACTTCGTACTCTGCCGTTGCCGCGGCAGTCTTTGCAACCGCAATCTTTACTGAGAAACGCATGCGGAGGCTACGTGCTTAGCATTGTTCGCGCGCCTTATCACGTATCATGTGGTTTTGACACTTGTTTTGTGGTTTGCTAATTGATACAAGTGTCAATACCACATGATAAATTATAAGGCGCGCGCGATAGGTGTTTTTGTCGACTACTGTTCTGTCGACGGACCCGAAAAAACCCCGACCAACGAGTCATATACAGCTTATCTGTAATAAGAAAACGTTTTCAGTATATAAATATAAATAATAATAAAAAACACCAGGACACTCATAACAACAATTAATCAGAACGTCGGTTAAAACAAGGAAATGTGTACCTTTCTTGATGCCATTCAAAAACGCACGGAGCACGGACCGACAGCAGTTTACTCCGGTGTTCTCCAGATGGACGTCCGCTGATGCCACGGGCATCAAAGGGCAGGGAACTAAGCCGCACTATGACCCCACTCACGAGTTTCACTCTCTCCCCAAGCCCCGAATCTCAAGTCTACGTCAGCCACCATTATGTTTTATTTGTAAAAACCTCTGCTTGAGATAAGATGCGTCCTGCTGGGGTAAAAACAGAAAAGAAGCGAAGACTATTACCATTTTCCGAAGTGCTCGCAAAAAGCTGACTCACAAAAGGGTGACTGAGATGCAGATAACCTCAGCTGGAATTAACAAATAAAGCGGGCCAACCCTAGAAGTTGAACTACAAAAATGTAAGTAGCTTTTAAACCGAGTAGAATAAGGTGAAAACCAAACGAAAAAATCCTGTTTTCTAAGAGAAGATGAGAAGTGTGCTGCAACGAACGATGATGCTTGTGGCAATAACACCTTCCCCTATTATCACATCTCCTTTAGTGGATATTAGGGTAGACGGAGCGTTCTGTCCTGTTGTGACATTATGAAAATTGTCGGTTGTTAATTCTTGTCTGTGCGCTTACCGCCTTGAGCTTCTCCAAGAGGCACACAATCACCATGGTGTCCTCCTCTCCCCGTCTTCGATCGCAAACAAGAAAAAAGGGACTAAAAAAGCGGATACAGCTCCCCCCCCCCCTTTCCAAACCTCTCTTTTCTTTTTTTAAATACTTATTTGGATCTTCTGACATTGTTTTTAGAGTCTAAAAAAAATAGATTCCTATAGATTCAGGGGCTTGGTGTTGTAAGGAAAGGCTTTGGAGAACTGAAGAGTGCCAAGCCTCCCCTTTGCGCTGGTCAATGTGCGTGACAGTGTGACAGTGCTCGACTTTACCAAAATGAAAACAATTTTTGTTTCTGTAGGGTAGGGGGGAGGCGAGAAAAAATGTAAGGATTTACAACGAATCCGTTACTTAACAATTATTCCGTTACAAAATTCCTGATAAATGTAAGGGATTACAAGTAATTTCGTTATTTGTAACGGATTACGTACAAGTCTGTGAGTACATGTATCTATCCGGTCTCACAAGTTGTCTTCGGTGCTAGCACAGGCCGCGAGAACGTAAGCTTTGCGAATGCATTGTTTGTACGAGCACTCGCGCTCATACGTTTGTTGCAGACTTGGGCTCGTTACTTGAAAAAATGTAATGGATTACAATTACAAATTACCGAGCCTCAAATGTAATAGATTACCGTTACAAATTACTTTCGCTGAAAAGTAACGGATTACTTTAATCGTTACGTTACAAATTACTTTCACGTTACTTTTTCCGCACACTTATCCAGAAAACAATAGAAACAATTTTGATATTTTTTCACAAACGTCCTGCAACACTACTTTTTCATACGCCCGTATTGTGGCAGTCCTTGTAAAAATATCGTATTTAAGACGAGAGTGTAGGTGCACTCCGTTAATCTGTAAGCTGACAAGGCACCGAAAGCTGGAACCACACCCGTCATCCCGCTAGCTTACGGCCTCAGGAAATGATCTTTGGAATTGTGCAGACAAAGCTAGCGGTGCTCGTGCTTAGTAGCAGCGTCTACCTCCGCTACAAGAATCGGAGCTAAAGGAGCGATCTACGAAAGCTCCTTCTAGTTCGGAGTGCTTCAGCCTGTTATTCACAAGAAAAGAAAACAATTGGTTCTGACATTATAATGTATAGCCAATGCAGAATGCAGGTGTCCCAGCTTACCTTGATGTGTTTCCGTAGATAAGAGTTTGTTGTGCTTGCTGATGACAATGTGTGTGTTTTTGGCAAGCAAAGTATGCACTGAAATAGAGATGGGTCGCTCGGGAGCGAGCCGGATCTACTGAGCCGCTCTTTTTAGAGAGCGAGTGAGCCGTGGCTCAGTAAAAGAGAGCGGCGGTTCTTTTGGGAGCCGGTTCTCTCTCGTTCAGTCAGCCGTAGCCATGCCGAGTCCCGAGTCAGAGCCGGGTCAGGGCATGGGCGTTGGCCGGGCCTGTTGCCGGGTGCGATCTGCACGCCACCTATTAGTAGTGCGCATTCTGTCTTTCAGAGTATGATAAGCATTCTATCCCCAATATCACAAAATAAAGGGCCATTACAATTCAAAAATCGCACCTTTCAAATAAGCAATTGATAAATTTATTCTCCTTACACACTGAAAGTACCTATAACACGGCTATTTACTAATCCATATTTTTAATACCAAACAACTAGACTGCAAAGCACAGGTTGCAGTGTAACTTAGATGCTATGCAGTCTAGTTATATGGCATTTGAAAAAAGGATATATGCATGAGTAGAATAACAGTGTAATAAGTTGTTCACTGCTACCTTCGAAGCGCCGCACCAGCACACGATGCACGATCGGCGAGAATCATGAGACATCGTTCGAACGGCAGCGGTCAACGAACGGCGTCATCCGTGGACCCGGCCACCCGGCTCCGACAGCACGGTTCGGGACATCTACGGGCACGGCTCAGTGAACGAGAGAGAGCGGACTTTCTCTCTCCGAAAGAACCACGGCTCACCCGTACTTTTTTTTTTTCTTTTAGAAACATTTATTCACATTTATTGATTCCTACACGATGGTCATTTGCGTTAAATTATATACAAGCAATGAATTATGGTGGGTGATGTAGCGAAGTTGAATACAAGGAACACTTAACAAAGTTCACAAGAAGGCTCACTCGTACTTTAAAGGAGCGGCTCAAAAGATCCGGCTCGCTCCTGAGCGACCCAGTCGCCGAAGTGAGCCGGTGAGCCGTTCAAATGTGCCAGTTCATTTCAGTGAGCTGAGCCGTTCCGAGCCGCTCACTGAAGTGAGCACGTTTGCCATCTCTACACTGAAACTCTAGGTTTCCGTTCTCTTTAAGGTGCAACCCCACCCTTGGTTAGTGTGATTCTGAACCAACAGATGGCGGTTGGATTGCCTTCCAGGCCTGTGCATCAATGCGAGAAATCGTGTGTGGTGGCGCTTCGATACAGTGGGGTATTTTTCTATATCTTGAATTTGACATCCCTGGTTCCTTGCTTGTTTTTCTCTGCACGAGCTTTCTTTGGAACGCGCACGACTGCGCCAGTTCTCGTGCAAGGGGGCCAGTTGCCTACGCTCCGAGCTCACGTCTCCAGCAAATGTGGGCAGAACAAAACGCGAAAATCGTCCTCAGCCAAATGGCGAGACATATGCACAACAAAACCACCGACGCGTTGAAAAATATACAATTGCCTGTGCGCCGTTATCGGAGATTTCAGAGGCCAATTACACATATTTCAATGTGATCAGATTTACATTGACACGAATGAAGGTAACGAGAGGACGAACAGTGAACTGAAAAATAAAGGTTTAATCGGCGAACTTGTGCCAAACAAAAAAAGTAAAGAAAAAGCCTCCTCGCAACAGAAAAGCAGGCGGCAATTCGGCAACGTAACAGAGAGCAAGAGCGAAACTGACTCGACAAGGTCGCTGGCGGCTGGTTATCTACAGAGCGTCACCATATCGAAAGTTCGGCAAAGAAGGTTCGAGCGTCGCGCGCTCCGGGCGAGGATGAACTGGCAGTTTCGAGAACAACAAAACAGGGCGAAAGTTATGTCCGGTGCAAGAGTGAACGCGAATCTTCGAGAAGTCCGTGACCGAGCGTTGCTTTCTTGGCTCTGCGGGTGGCAATATGACGGGCCGGCCCTTTTGTAGTGCATGTGTTTGACTCTTTGTGGATTTCCAGGAAAACGTGATGACGTGATAGACTTGGGTTTCCAAAATTCTAGCTTGTGGAATTAACTACCTAAAAAATAAAAAGATGAACAATTTTTTGGGCGGTCAGTTGCCTCCTTTAGGTAGCGAGGTGTTTATTTTGACCAAAACCACGAGACTGGAAGACACAAAAAATGACTCTCAGGTTTAGATGTTGAGTTTGGTAAACCAAAAGTAGGACTGGTGCGGGAGTCATAATAAAAAAAATGCCGAGGTTAAAAATTAACTCACAGACAATAAATGATAAAAGTTAATTTTAATACGATCTCAGTGATAAGTGCAATGACTGGCCAGGTAAACATTCTGGGTGTATGGATAGCTTTTGCACATAGTTTAAGCAATGTACAGGGTGTCACAAAACAAAATATTACGATTTTTTTTTTACCGCAAGAATAAACAAGGCATTGCCGAACGCCCATTCTCCGCCCAAAGGTAGCGCTAGAGGTCACATCCAGGGCCGGCTTGCTAGAACAGCGTCTCAGCTGAGACTGGGTGAAAGAAAGCACTGCAAAGGCTGGGGCGCGCGAGCGTCTTGAGACGCAACTTGAGTCCCGCTCAGCTCGTGCGCTCGCTTTGGCAGTGCTTTCTTTCACCCAGTCTCAGCTGAGACACTGGTTCTAGCAAGCCGGCCCTGGTGTCAAAGTTTCAGCCCGATCCGATACCTTATTAAAAAGTTATAAGGGAATTTCTGAAAAGTTCAATAGGAAAACGGCGGCCGACGGAGTTTTCGAACACATGGGGCTCTAAGGCACCAGAAACCGAAAACGGGCAAAAATGGGCTCCATTTTCCCATTGGAATTTTCAGAAAATTCCTTATCTTTTGAATAAGGTGTCCATTCGGGATGCAACTTTGGCATCTGGTTGTGACCTAACGCTACGTTAGGGCGGAGAATGAGTGTTAGGCGATGCGTAGTTTATTTTTGCGGTAAAAAAACCCTGTAAATTTGTTTTTGTGACATCCTGTAACCAGTCTTAATTTTGTGATTTATGCGCGCAAGTAGTGGTGTGCAAAAATGAAAAAGATGCAAACGGATAGAGTTTGACGCTGTATAAAATATAGTGTAAGCACGCACATGGTACGCTGATTGAGAATGAAACAGCCCTACATTTTACACTAGCGTTCAGCGTATCGAAAGTTAAGGGTGCATCAAAAGCTAAAGCTTGTACACATATACTGCTCAGGCCGTTATGTTTGAATGCTCCTAGTACTTTATTACCCTCAGATTTGATGTAAGTTGTCTCCTGATTGCTTACAACAGAAAGGAGGAAACATTCTAACTGTGGGTTGATAGAAAAACTCCACCTGCTGACAGCGACCAATCATCTCGGCGCCGATTATGAGTATTCACTGCTTGCCAACGGTCGCGTGCTTAGAACAAGTTTTTCTTACTTGATTTCATACAATCGCACTTTTTCTTGACAAACAACAATGTTTACTCAGGCAAGCGGTCACATGTGAAGCTTAGAATATTTTGTATCGATTGTGGCACACGTGGCAAGTTGCATAGGTTTTTTTACAATCCGCGAAATAGAATGCTCCTGGGTTGCCTTGGTCTCTAATGCATGTAGCACAGAAAAGAGCACGAACTGAATCGCAATGGGAAACGAAAACAATAATGACAAACAAGCGTGTAATCACGCGAAAACTGAGGGCATTGCACATATACAGAAGGTAAGCTTTGTTTTACTAAATACATTACCAGTAAAGTATTTGGTTTTATCCTGCGAGCGAAGCGGAACATACAAGTGCGAGCATACTGCCCTGTACTACACTTCCAGTGAACAAGCGCACCATCCAAAGCATCGAGCTCGCTTTTATAGCTTTTGGTGCGCTCAAACCTTTGAAAACACAATTCTAATCAATTCTATTATTTCGATTTTTTTTATTAAGTGCGCCTATGTGTGTGCGTGTGTGTGTGTGTGTTTTTTTGTCTTTTGCGTTCATGTGCCATTTTCTTAGTTATAAAATATTTTTTTCCAGAGGTACGACAACTATAGTCTGTTTCATCATAAGTATGAGCCGCATAATCAAAAATGTAGACGAAAAAAAAAGAACACGAACACGCGAACACACATTAAAAATTCAATATAACGGCGCATTGAAAATTATTCGTTAGTTTTTTAGAGAGCAGCAGTTTCGTAGGGCGACATTGTTACCCGTTGAAGGTTATAGAAAGTGCAGTACAACTGTTAGCTCAGGGTCGTTAACGTGCATTACGATGTGGTACACGATCGCATGACGGTAGGATGCAGATGGACGACTGAACCCAGGGTCTCTGCTAAAGCCCCTGAATGAAGGCGTTTTTTACAAGTACCGCTAACCATTATTAGGGAGTTTTCGTAGACCGCGTTTCCCCTCCGCTAAGCCCTCCGCAACGAAGAAGCCGCTACTGCGCCTGCTCGCCGATGGCCTTGGCTGTAGAGTTCCGGGTATCGTAGCGGGTTGCGGAGGGCGTTGCGGGACGGCGAAAACGATCTACGAAAACTCCATATTGTGGGGAGAAAGGAAGAAGAAGTGGTGCCACCAAGTCAATACATGCCCTTCGGGCTTCGCCAAATATCGCTGCAAACCCAAGATTTTTGCACCGATTTCACAAAACGTCAACACACGGATCCAGGAACCCTACTGCCATCCGGTGAGTGTGACAATTTAACCGACGTCGTCATACTTTTCGTCACATCAGCCAACTCCATACTAGGCCTGCTACGCCTAAAACCATTCGGAGGCTGAGTTTGCGCCGCGAGGCCTCACCCAGGCCGGCCTCTCTCGCGACCCCAGCAGGATGCAATCACCTCCCCAAGCCATGGACACGGAGTGGCGACCGGCCAGCGGTCAAGCCACCCGCTACACGAACTACGTGACCATTATCGTGAAGTTCACCGACGGCCTCAACCTATCCGCCCTACCCCACCACGAAATCGGCGATCGAATAATCGAAGCCGCATCCCTAACTTCCAACGAACATTCAGACACATACATCAAAGTGCGAAACATTCAAAATCTTGTCGCTATTGACACATATCGCCCTACCGTAGAAAGAAAATTGCTACAACTACAACAAGTGAGCTTGGCCGACGCCGCACACCCGGTCCGAACCTACCTCGCGGTCAGTGCTGCCAACGCGCGGGGTGTGATCCACGGCATCCAACCACACATATCCGAAGAAGTCATCCGACAAAAACTACAAGTACAAGGCCCTAAAATCCTCCATACCAGGCGGATTGGCACATCCAACTCCATCCTCATTACAGTTGAGGGCACCCAACTTCCACGTTACGCGCTCTACAACCGCGTCGTGATGCGACTTTATCCCTATCGCCCGCGCAGCCTCCAATGCCACCACTGCTACGCGATCGGCCACCAAGCCGATGTGTGCCCCAAAAAGACAGTATCGATAACGTGTCCCACATGTAGCACGACCTTACCCATCGAGACAGGCATAGCAACACCGCACACGTGCGAACCATTTTGTCTGAACTGTCAGGGCGAGCACCCGCCCGGAACACCGACATGCCCAGCCCGTGCCCAGGCCGACGAACAGACGCAGTCAGGCCAACAATACCGCCGCGAGCGATTCCTGACAACTCATCTGCCCCGCAAGGACCCGCCACCCTTTCACAGCACAGTGCACTGGCCTGCCTTGCCCACATCAAACCGGTTTGCGGCACTCGATAACTCCAGCCGCAGCCGCAGTCGCAGCCCGGGGCATCAACCTGAAACAGCACAGACCACCACCAAAAAGCCAGCGATTCAAGCGGTCGCCTCAGCGCCAAGCAAAGGACTGAACCATAATCCTCGCCAACGCCACCAGACCACCATCGACAGTAACCAAGCCAGAAATATCCCGAAAGAAAATTCGCTCAAGGGACCGGAACAGCGACCAAGGGAAAGCAGCAGTGTCTACCGTCCAACTCCAGGTGCTAATCAGCCCACACACTCCTGCACAACACATCCCCATCCCACGTACAGCCAGGCATTGGAACAGGCGCGCGTCGCCCCAATTACGGACAATCTTGTCAAGGCTATGCAGGCAGGCCTTCAGCCGCATACAACCAGACCAGAAACCCCACCCCTCACGCTCCCCGCACCCCCAGCACCACTCCAAACACTGAACCAATCCTCGCTGAACTGCAACAAATCAAAGCCACCATGATCCACATGCAAAACAATATAAGTCAGCTACAGGAAACCATGGAGAAACGCGATGCACTTATGCAAAGTCTCGCGGAACAAGTCGCTCACCTCACCCAACGAATCGAACAGTCCGATTCAATTCTAGCCAACGTTCAGGCAACTCTCGCTAGGAACGAGATGGTTCTACGAAAACGTCCACACACGACACCCCCTGACACTCCGGATAGCCCAAACAAGATCATCGTTTCCGAGGCAGCGGCCAGCTCCCCACTCTCACACGATGGCTAAGCAACCTACACCCAATGCAACACAGACCCTAACATCTTCATCTCACACAAGACAGAGCACTATCTGGCAATGGAACTGTCGCGGACTGAAACGCAAAAAAGGACTCCTCACATACCACATTCAGAATGCCGCAATCAAACCAGACATCATACTCGTACAAGAAACAACCGGGCCGATAACTCTCCCAGGCTATCAGCTCTTCACGCAACCCAGTATTACACGACGAGACAAAACCTCACACACCGGTACCACTACACCCACACTTGTGGCCACGTACGTCGCTAATCATGTAGCTGCCGTGCAGATCGATACGTCCCATATTAACACAACGACACAGGAACATGTCACTGTTCAATGCCGCCTGGGTTCAAACTCCAAGGACACAATAATTACAAACACCTATTGGCTGCCTAATCACCACAACGTATCTCTCAGTTGGCTATCGAAGCACGCCGCCGCATACAGGGGCCACCCCCTGCTCGTGGCCGGTGACTTCAACAGCCACAACACCGCATGGGGCTACACACACAACACCCAACGGGCGAAAACTGGAGGCCTTTATGTCTGACAGCCGGTTTTCTCTTTTAAACGACACCACAATACCTACAAGGGTGGGAAACAGCGTCGAGCACGACACCAACCCAGACCTGACTTGGTACAGAGGTAACCCAACAGCGTCGTGGGAGAACTCATTGGAGACGTTGGGCAGTGACCACTGCATACTAGTAACCACCTTAACATTTTCCAGGGACCGCAGCACGCCAAACCGGGGGCCCCGCACCAAGATCACTAAATGGACCAAAGTTCGAGAAGAACTAGAGTCCACCCCCTCGACCCCTGCCACACTCTCCGCCTGGACAAAAGCAGTGCACAACGCGTACAGCAAGCACACGAAAACGATAGCCCGCGACATAGACCATCCATTCGTGGACTCCCACTTAGTCAACCTCTGGGACAAACGTCACAGGATAGTTCAGAAATGGCGGAAAAACAAGACCAATCGACGTCTCAAAAGAATCATTCGAAGCATAACCGAGGAAGCAGAGGACTATGCTTACTCACTTGCCACGGAGAACTGGCTACAACTATGCGACCAACTGAACGGTCAGCTCCACACGCCGCGAGTATGGCAAATCCTGCGTACGCTACTAGGCCAATCCAAACCGAGACACACTATGGCAAAATTACAAATGCACACCAACAAGACAAAGAACGAGCTCGCCAACGACATTCAGCAACTATTCTACCCACAAAAAACCCACCCCCTCCCATTTCCCTCTTACCCCCCGAAACACTCGAGGACCAATCCAGAGGGATCAACTCCCCCTTTACCATGAGCGAACTAGTATCGGCTCTCCATAGCCTAAAAAGGAACACCACCCCCGGCATGGACAAGATCACTTACGCGATGCTCCGAAACCTTCCGGAGACTTACTTGGATTCACTCCTTCAGTATATTAACGAGGCATGGGATACAGGCATTCTTCCACAGGAATGGAAGGAGGCGCTCGTGATTCCCATACCCAAACCAGGAAAAACACCGGATAACATTACTAACCTCCGACCTATCTCCCTTACATCGTGCACAGGTAAGCTGATGGAGAAGATGGCCCTACATCGACTAGAATGGCATCTGGACAACACCGACGCACTACGCTACACTATGACTGGCTTCCGCAAGCACGTGTGCACACAGGACACAATGATGCGCATACACGAAGATATCTACAAATACCCCAGCACATCGCAACTACGCACGATTGCAGGGATAGACTTACACAAAGCATTTGATAACGTCACACACCGCGCCATTCTGGATAACCTCATTGACACGAGGCCTGGGTCAAAGATGTACAATTATATCGCAGCCTTCCTGACAAACCGCACAATACAGATACAAGTAGATGACTATACTTCACCAAAATACACACTCACCGCGGGTGTGCCTCAAGGAGCCATCCTTTCTCCCATTCTTTTTAATTTGGCCCTAAAAGACCTCCCACAGGCTCTCGCAACCATCCCCGACCTACACCACAATCTATACGCGGACGACATAACCATTTGGAGCAATACAGGCTCACCGGCGGAACAGGAACAAACCATACAAGCAGGCCTCAATACCATACACCAATACGTTCAGACTATAGGCCTCACCTGCTCACCCGACAAGTCCGAATATGTCGTTGTTACCAATGGCACAGGCAAAAAGGCCGAAACATATAGAGACCTCATACACCTCCACATAGATGGCAAACCCATCCCACGAAAGAACACTATTAAAGTTCTCGGCTTCCATCTCCAACAAAATGGGAAAGCCGATGTGTGGATAGGACACATCATACGCCAAATTAACCAGATACATAACATGCTTAGGCGCGTTACGAGACGCAGTCGAGGCCTCAAGGAGCATGAGCTCCGCAAGACCATCGAGGCGCTCGTCTACACACGAGTCATGTATTACCTCCCATATGTTACACTAACTCGGACCCAAACAAAGAAGCTAGAAACCGCACTCCGGAAATGCACGCGGCTGGCTCTAGGAGTCCCTCGATTTGCGCCTGTACATCTAATCACAGACACTGGCCTCTTTAACTCACTAGACGATCGCATCACTATACACGAACGTGCACAGCACCAGCGATTAATAACCTCACAACAAGGGCGCCAGATCCTCGCCCATCAACAATACGACACATCCAAACTTCCGCCCCTCCCACCCCCGACCCCACCCTGGGACTCGCTCCCACGCATAACTGTTCTTCCCCTTCCACAGAACATGTCTCCTGACAACCACCAGCCCCGCCGCGAAGCTCATGCCCGTCGGGTACTCTCACGCACCCCTTCAGACACAGACGTGTACTACACGGACGCGAGCCACACACCTACCAGGAGCAGAACGGCAGTGATCGGACCCCGATCATCTTCATCCCGTGAACACGAAGGAGTCCCCTCCTCGACGGCCGCAGAAATACTCGCCATCGCCGAAGCCATCACAGAACATACCCACTCAACCGATACAATTCTTATCCGCACAGACAACCAGGGAGCGTGCCGCTGCTTTCGAGACAATGACTTACCTTCCCACATACACTCCATACTACAACGACACCTTCACGCACACCCGTACCTACACATCAATATAGAATGGGTACCGGGTCATCAGGGCCTGGGAGGAAATCTACGAGCGCACACGCTCTCCCGAGCGAATTCTAATCCGGGACCTCCCACCCTCTGGCCTGAACCCTATGACCCCAAAGAACACCGGAAACAAATGCACAAGGAACGCACAGCCTTGCTGCTCGAGCTCAGACAACACACCACCACTTTACACACTCCCTCATTCATATTTAGCCGGTCTGACTCTACCCTTATTAGACGTGCACAAACACAGACCCTCATGACACCACACTACACTCACTTCATCCAAGGACGTCCTGGCCGACCAGTCTGCCCTCATTGTACCGGTTATCCATCCAACATACACTACTTGTGGGACTGCCCTAACGCCCACACATCGCGTAACCTACTTCTTTCACCCCTTCCTTCCCACCACCTCCCTCAGACCTGGACAGAGTGGGCCAACCCGCCCAAGACACTCGAGGCTACACTATGGCCCCTCCTCGTCCGACATGTCAAAACCATGCTTGGTGATGAATGGTGAAAAAAAAAAAAAAAAAACGGGAGCTCCGGACTTGGAGCGAAAATAAAAGTTTTCTCTCTCTCTCTCCCTATTGTGGAAACGCGCAAGCCACGTGCCACGAGCGGGTGCTCCGCCGCTTCCATAAGGGTCAGTCATTTTAGTTAGTGATGGGCCGAACTTTTGCCGAATCGAAAGTTCGGCGCCGAATCTTGGGATTCGGCAAAGCCGAACTTTTGCCGAATTTTTCTAGAGATTCGGCAAAGATTCGGCAAAAATACAATGTTACCAGACTTACGTTGAAATTTAGTTTTTTCTGGCGAAAAAAGGTTTTATGTTTTTTTTTCTTAGCTTAAATGCAACATGTAATGCATATTGACACAGTTATTACTAAGTAAGGTGATATTCTACAAGATAATTGTATTGGTGTCGTTTTTGTGTGTTTACTGGCAATTTTAGAGTGACTTCTAGCAGAAGTGGCGTGACAACGAGGTTGGGTGGCAGTCACGAATCACGCTACGAGAGTTTCGGTTTCGAGGCATAATTAGCGCAAGCCTGCATGTGTGTGTACAGTGTTAAAATGAGGGCAATAACGCTGCGTTCTTGCTTTCTCTGAGACTCACCGTTCTGTGCGCGAAAACGAATGCAACGGTTGCTGAGCCTTCACCAGAAAAGTTACTATTATTATTGTAAATATGCATGTTTTTCTGTTTGAGTCACTTGACGTCAGCTTTGCATGAAAGTGTGCGTCCCATATTAGCAACGTCTCGTTTTTAACCTTTAAAATGCCAGTTTCTGGTGTTAGGACAAACACGAACGTTTAGGAAGATAGGGAGAGTTAAAAACGTCGGATGCGCAACATCGAGCATTATAGTTCTGTGTTTAGTTTTATGCAGATACAGGAAAATCGCGAAATAACGCTGGTTAAAGAAGTAATCAATCAACCAATCAATCTTTATTTGCACAAAATAGTAGAACACGGGAAGCGTGCGCGGCTGGCAGAAAGGTTACAAGCCCGTACGCTGAGGCGCCTGCCAACCGACTTTCCGTGAGTTAATCAATAGACACAACACAATATAGTTCGACGTTTAAGACGCGGACGAACACAGGAAGGACAAAATATGGCCATTGGACTCGCAAATAAAGGGCGGCCCACACACTCGCGCAGAGTGCGCAGCGCAGCGGCACACACTACTTCTGAGCCGAAAACAGAATTCCTATAATTGCGAGGAGTGCTTTAATGTACTTGTCGGCCAATGTTTCAACTACCTCGTTGCATCAGTGGTTTCACATACTCAGGGTAATGCGTTTATTTAAACCGTAACAGAACGGCGCAGCGCGATGCACGCTGCGTCGTAGGTTGAGAGAGTCTGAGGAGGCGCCCGGTAACAGCCGTCTCCGTGAACGAAACTTGATCCGTGCGAGCGGGCCTCGGTCGGCGGTTGGACTTCGCACGATAGTTCTTATACGCGTAGTCGCGGTATGTAGCTGAGCGCGCCGCCGGATACTAGCAATATATATCAAGTGGAAATGACAAATTAAAATCAGGTCATCCAGAATGTACCGCATCATTTGTTACTTGCGCAGTGGACTGCGTAAGTTACTGGTCGATCTTCTATTCTTGAGGCAGAAAATATTGAAGAGAACCACACTCGCTCACAAACACAATTACCGTGTTGCCTACTCACTCCACACCTCGCCGTAACCACTGGTTGCACTCAACGAGCTTGAGTTGGTTGTACTACGCTGCACCACCGTGCACTGCACGATATAACCGCACGACTGCACGGCGTCCATTTGCAATCCACGGCCCCATAGCGTTCTCGCGCGTGCGCAGACATTTGCCGAATTTTTGCCGAATCTTTGCCGAACTTTCCTTCAAAAGTTCGGCATTTGCCGAACTTTGCCGAATCTGAAGTTCGGCAGATTCGGTCCATCACTAATTTTAGTGCTGCGCCGCCATTTGCATCCAAGGGCCGCTCGAGACACGGGCCTCGTGCACTGGCCGCTTTGAGGTTATTTGAAAGACCAACGCAAACACATCGAGATTACCCGTGTCAGACGGCGTTTTAAAGGTCCTTTTCACTAAGCTCCTTTATAAAATCGGCGAACCAGCGCACGCCGCAGAGCACGTGCGCGTGCCACAGAGCACGTGCGCACTCCACATCGCGAGCTGATTGGCCGATTTTTTAAAGGAGCTTAGTGAAAAGGATCTTTAGAACGCCGTCTGACAGGGGTAAGTCCCTACAGGTTCTGCAGCGTGAGCTCCGTGCTTTGACCGGAGCTCGCGCTCGAGCATTTCTCCACCTGCTCTGATCTGCGGTGCCGCAAGACACTCGGCCAACGATCCCCCACCGCACTTGGTTTAGTGGGAAAAGTGGCGCCATTCATTGTTGTAAAAATGCTCGAGGCACGTCTCGCGCGCCACTTCTGGGGAATTCATGGCGTCTGAAATCTGGCTCAGTGCTGCGCTGTGCCGCCATGACCTTCCGAAGGGCTGCACGTTGCACGTGGCTCGTGCATCGACGAAACTTTCGCTGCTTCTGAAACATGAAGGGGTTTAGGTTTAGCCTGTGAGCTAAACCAAATGAGCTTCGCTTAGAGTATCGGCACTTTTTCCCCCGATATTGTTGTGGGTCAGTGGTTAGTAACAAATCAAACGCAGCTGCCGATCGCCATGATTGAAAAGTGCGACTTCCTCAGCATTAGTTTCGGTGTCAGGAAGCTCACGTAATATTGCTTTGCTTTGTCGCGACTGTTTGAACATTTGTGGAGGACGGAAAAGCATTTCCTGTGATTTCAGGTAAAGCTTCAGATAACTGACAACCATCATTTTAAGCACCGAGATGTGTATTAAGTGTAGCTTATTTAGTGGCTCTAGTTTAGCCCGACACCGTGGCCCGACCGCAGAGGCACAGACAGCTTGACCTCGAGCTCTTGGCGCTGCTTCAGTGGCTTCATCAGTCCGTAGCGTTGGCTACGCTCCGGACTAAGGTAAAGCAAAGCAAATATTCAGATCTTAGGGTTTCACAAGCCAAACCAACAAAAATCACTTAACACGCCACAACAAAAAAATGCAGGTTTATTTTGACTAGGTGGACATCTTTTGACGTGCAACCGAAATCTCAGATTGGCCTCCGTAGGATTGCGGGCACCTCGGCCGATATTTTAACCCGACAAATATAGATTCATGGGCCAGCGCGTTGGCTCAGAGACAGTGACGATTTATTGTGTTGTGTTTTGTTTTAATATCACTGCCACTTAAGAGCCACTGAGGTGGTTTTTGAAACTAAATATAATTGAACCATTCTGACAAGCATAGTTTGATTGCGAAAATGATTTTTGCAAGTAATAAAAAACATTCATATGTTTTCGCATACGGGGTGGAATCTGAAATGGCAGACTGCATTTCATGGCGCCCATTTCATTTGGATCGCGTCGGGCATGTGTACCGACGCACAGTAGAATGCGCGCAAAAGTAGCTGTGGTGCACCCGCAGCCTCGCGCTTGTTGTTCTGACATCTCTGGCTCGCTCACTGCCGGCATCCAGGCATCTGACACCCCGACATCTGGCACTTTTTCTGTCTTTCACGTGGCGTTCCAAGCGGCACACAACGGAAAATGCACATCAAGCTGTTCTTGAACACGTGTCGCCATCTGTACTTTATATTAAGAAACTACAATTTGCCGTAACTGAATGGGAAAAGTTTGAGGTCTTATAACATTCTTAACGTGTAATGTATCAATACGGAAGTTCTGAAAAATGTAATATCGAAGGATGCTTTATAATTTAATGTCTCGTTATTTTGATTAGTTGACGTGATTTCGTTTTTATAGCGCCATAAAATAATGCAATTTTAAACTTTATTTTTTATTTTAAAATATACAGTATCTGTAGAGTTCGTTGCTTACTTTCTTAATTTATTACATCCAACCGAACGCTCACGTAAAATATCGTGGACGATGGGACGTTCTAACTCGAGAAATATTTTTTTCAATTTTATAGACTGTGGTCTATTAAAAGCTGAATAATTAACTACCAACTAAAAACAATTGTTATATCGAGACATTAAAATATTGTTGAAAGACAGCTCTTTAATTTGACATTAACTTTAGAATTGTAAAATACATAGAAATAAAGTTATAAGCCGTCAAAAAAGCACCAAAACGTCATGCACGGTGGGGTTGCACCTAATGACCTGAATTTTGAACATCTCATTAAAAAATGGCCATGGAGACGATGGACACTCCGTAACCGAAAACTCGACCAGATAGAAAAAAAAAGCGTCTACGGGTTATCGATCGTTTATCGGTTCTCACTTTCGTACCAATATTCGTGGAGGCCAGGGGAGGGGAATGCATAAAGAGTGAGAAGCGGTGGCCATCGGTCTCACAAAACAATAGAGGATCACACCACTTTTACGTGCTCTCTCTCTCTCTCTCGTCGTCAGCACTCCTCGGATGGCCTAACCCCCCCCCCCCCCTTTTATGTTGACGGTTGACTGTAAAGTGAGGAGTGGACTCGACCATCATGCCCAGACAAGTAAACCAAAGAAGTATTGTCCGTAGCCTCGAAGACGATGCTCTTGGCCTCGGGCCGGGCGCTTTTCAGCCGTGCCTCAAGAGCATGCTAGAATACAGTAGCGCACATCAAAGACAAAGAGAATTCGACCCCTCGCACGAGGCTACACCTTCTGTTACGCGAGTTGTGAACCCGCCAATCGAGGGGCTACGGACCCGCGTTTGATGTCTGTGCAGGTGGCGGGAGACGTCGAAAAAGTTGGAAAGGGTGAAACGGTGTAAAAGACAAAAACAAATAAACACGAAGAGCTTTCTCCTGCCCGGGAGAAGACGAAAACCACAATGGAAGGCGACGGAAAGCCTATTTGGCGTTGTCTTACTTGATCTTTGCCTTTCGTATATTTGTACATGCCTTGCCCATTTTTCTAATGATTCTAGTGACCGGTCATGCATAAAGTTGTGTTTTATTTTCGGCTACTCTCCCTTCCTGATGTTTTGTATTTTGTTGAACTTGCTCGCTTTATGTTGCTGAATGTTCTGCTCGTATTTCTTTAAAAAGTAACGAGTAATTAGTCTGTTACCAATATTTTGTAACGAAATTACATTACCAATTACTTCCGAAAAAAGTAACGTGGCAATTACAAAATTAACTGATAAAGTAAAAGATTACAGGTAATCCGTTACTTGTAACGGATTACTTCTCAAGTCTGGTTTGTTGACACAGGCGAAACTTCGTGAGATAGGGTATAAACGCTCAGCATTCTTTTGAAGACCTCGACGATAAGTATACGGTTTCTAGACAATATATACAAACGCTCGAGAAGTTCTACTCGCGGCTGTGGAGTCAAGTGGGGATGGCTAGGAGTGACTCTTCTTCATCTGAGGGCTCAGTTGGTGCTGCTGTTGTTTTATCGACGCAGTTCATCCTCACTCAGACTTTGAGACTTGTAATTGCACTTCAGAAGTTCTCCACTGCCTATGTTTTCCGAAAAGGCTCGTGCGTTAACATTTCCGCAAAAAACGCCGGTAGCCAGTCACTGCGACGAATGAAAGAATCCCAGCGAATGACGAAACTCAGAAAGCGATTAGAACCTAAATGTGATGTGCGCAGCGGCAATTCGCGTGTCGTTTCACTTACTCGTTCCCTAACTCATCATGTTATATATATATATATATATATATATATATATATATATATATTTTTTTTTTTTTTTAAAGTTGGAACGTTGTCGGCAAACCATATACGCAAAAACGTCTCATGTTTTCCCAAGTGAAACTAAACATTTCACCACTTCAACAGTGTCGAATACGGCGATCAATGTCGACGACTTGTCTCCCAGCTTGAATAAATTATTTTTCATAACCCTCGCAAAGAAGTACGTTTTGATCTAGTTCAACTCACTGAACTCGTCATTGCCACTGCACTTCCTAGAAGAAGGCTTTGTGTCATCAGTCGCCAGCGACTTCAACTCACACTCCTTTTCTCCCTTTTCTCCTCACCACTTATTCTCCTTTCCGCCGCCCTGCTTTGAAATTCCTTTCCTTATAGTTTCATTTTAAGAATGACCTGTTCAGCCTTCCTGTTGGACCAGATCCTGTTCTCTCCTTTTTTTTATTATAAAAATTGTGCCTTCCATACTCAGTCTAACTTGCATCGATGACGCTCTCCTGCCTGTCCCATGTCTTGCTTCGGTAAAAGAGCCAAACCGCAAGTAATGACATGGCCCCGGACGGAGGAAAGCAAAGCAAATCGTTAAATTGAGCCACACGGGTATAGCGTATCCTTTATTTGTCATTCGTTTACAACTCAGCGGAACGTGGTATTCTGTTGTGTGCAAACGTAGAAAATGCATGACGAAAATGTCGTGTGCTTCGAACACTGTATAATGGCAGTACGAGGACCCAAATGTTAAGCGAGTCTTCGTCAGGGAAGCGATCTGTACTATGCAGGCAACACGAGTTAGTAATCGCCACAACATATGTCAGTTCTGCAGAAACAATATACGAGCTTCCGGCGAATAAAATGGCGCACAGGATGTCATCATTGTGCAGCTGTTCACCAATATTTCAGAGAGGAAATATTTCGTGTTAACTTCGCAAGTAGGATTAAGACGGTCAGCTGTGGCGCGAACTTAACACTGACACTGAGAACTGGCTGGCGGACAGCCGGCCGGCAGACCAGGCTTCTGCTAGCCCTATGTACATTTGATTGTCGGCGCGATTTGTTTTGCAGATCGTGGCTTGTAGCACTGCGTTCACTTTGCAAAGGAAGCAGTATCGCTTCTCGACATGATGACATGTGCACTGCACGACGCGGTTGGCAAAGGAACACGACATTGGCACTTCGTAGCAAATTGTTCGTACGGTACAGCGTTCAACACCAAAAGCCAGTGTCCAAGTTCGTGCCACACATGAGCTCAATCTATAACGCTGGCAGTTTCGATACCAACCTCGTGCGACAAGAGAAAAAGAAAATCGTCGTTCGTGAGTTTGGGCTGTGTCGACCTCTGGGCGTACGGGCCCACGCCGTGAGCTATATCATGAAGGCTTCTGTGAACAAGAACTGATTTTACAGCCTCCGTTTCGAAAATCTCTTCGGTAGCTCGCCCATGTATGTTGTTGTGAAAACAAGCAGAGGTTTTGAAACTGTTTCTTATTTCATGAATATGATAGTCAAGTATGAATCCTCAGCAGCTGCTACAACTGGCAGTTTGCGGACCGAGACGCTCTTTAAGATATCTACGAGCTGTATAAAGGTAACGTGAACACAGAGCAGGGCTTTCACATGTGAGTAAAATAAAAGCATTTGGCCCTTAAAAAAAAAATCAAAACGTCATGCCCTATGCGTTTGTTTTCTAATTTTCTGGTTTGAAGATGACCATCCCTGGTTTCAGACGGGTGACGTCATGTGAGATAGCCGGTGCACGCTGTTGCAACGTCAGGTGGTAAATCCCTTGGCTCATATCTTCTTCTTGTAGGCAAATCCAGCGTGAATCACGTGAAAGATGCACGTTACCAGCGCTAGAACCTGAAGGAAAAAAGGCGTGTCAATAAAGGGATGAAGAATCGAACCGTGTGGGTAACCAAAATTTATTTCCGTTTTTACGGCAATCATTTAGGAAATTCAACAAACACCTGTGCGGACAGAAAGTGAGAGAGAGGAGGAGACGAGAGGGGACGTCAGAACGCCGGTCTCTGGTTGGAAGGATTAGTGGGTATACCTAAAGCTAGCTGCCTTTGTCTCCACTGCACTGCGCCGAACGCGTTCGAATGCGAAAGTCAAACGCCGGACGCCGGCATTGTGCATTCTAACGCCTTCGACGAGTGCAGTGGAGACAAAGGCAGCTAGCTTTAGGTCTACCCACTGATCCCTCCAACCAGAGACCGGCGTTCTGACGACCCCCTCTCGTCTCCTCCTCTCTCTCACTTTCTGCCCGCATAGACGATTGCAAGCGGGGCGACTGGCCGCCGCCGTGTCTCCGTTGGTGGTGAGGAGGATATTCTGTCTTGCAGAATCTCGAGTCTGGTCGTCGGCCTTTAAGCGTCTGTTGCTGCCTCAACAACGTGACCACCCTAGTAGCTGAGCTATAGCACCATCTGATGGAAGTCGAAAGCCTAAATTGCGAGCTCCAACCGTCATTTCTCTACAGTATGCTGAACAAATCCCGTCCCGAACCATTTTAAGGGGATAAAAATGAAGTAACAAAACGAACTTCAAGAATTATGCCCGGTAAAATCACCCTGCTCGTTGACTTCAAACAATTCGAACGCAAGCATGTTTTTGTTGTTGTTTTAAGATTAAATGTTATTGGGGAGTACGAAAAAAAAAAGGCCGTAAGCCACGTATTTTAGATAATTTTATAACAAATTATGTCGGTAATATTTTTTTCCTTACATGTCTTTCACTCTTTCATAATGCGGTTCAGTGAACAACCAGCAACCAACCTCTCATCGTCCAAACTTTACTACGCGGAAACGTAATAGTCAGTTAGACAACAGCGCATTACGAAAGTTTTAATTGGTCTTTGATCCTCCCGAGTTGTGTTATATTTCCTTTTTTTTTTTTTTTGTACAAGTCCAAACAAAATTAGTAAACTAATTGATTAATCGTATATGTTAGAAGCGGCTAAGATATTCAGTTGCTCTAAGCTTCACGGGAAGCTCAGATTACAGTCGAACCTGCGATTGCTACATGACCGAAATCAATTATGTAAACGACTTATCTTTAACGGACTCAATATTTCGCGTTTTAGGTCAAAGCTGAAGTTTGGGAATAATTCGCGGGTTCTAATTTTCGCGGCGTGGTGAGATCTTAATGTAGATTCCAATGTGTTTACATTTTACCGGAATTGTTCGTGGGACCTATTTTTCGCGAATTGTAGGCGATTTGCGAAATTCGCGAAAATTAGGTCCTCGCGAGAATTAAGTCGTTTACATATATATCTTCTCAACTTACGCCGCTCATAATCTTTTTCTTTTTTTTAATCAATATCAGTTCAAAATTTTAAAGCTCTGGACGACTTTCTAAGCGCAAGCAATTATACCATAGGTGAGAAAATCTTACCCTGTGATGTACCCTGAAGGCAGTTAAACAAGCAGGTTATGCCGGCAAAGTTCTACACTGTGCGCTGTCAATGTATGGTGCGCCAAGGCGGTCGCGATAATAAAATGCACGTTCTGCTCCATAAATACTATAGCATTTTATGCATGGCACTCGCGATCTTGCCGATGGCGAAGTTTTGCGCAAGTGATTAACATAAAACGAGAGTTATCCACTTCGGTAAACAATGGGCTATTTGCAAAATTCTTGCCAGCTATCATTATCATGCCATTCGGAGCCGCCATATTGTTTTTTCTTTTTCCACATCTTCCAGCTGTGGACGAAACGCATCTGCATTTTACTCGGTTTTCATGATATTAGGAGTATTTATTTGTGCACTCAACGGGTTCATGTTTAGGTTCGGTTCAAAGAAGAAAACAAAGGCGGCCACGAAATTCTGGAAAAGGAATTGTCAGCAACGAGGTCGCGAGGCTCGACACTCAAGCAGTGAACCGGGCCATCCAGGTCAGTAAATGGTCGTTATCGAAGACGCTGTGTGAAGGGTTCGCGCTGAACATGCAGCACGTGATCATATTTTAAACCTACAACTCCCACTTTGCCGGCACCATTGTCTTTCAGGCGAAACTATCGGTACGGGAACCCCCCAATATGGCGGAACTTTGATAACTGATCATATACTATAAGTGGCGCTTTTCTTTTTTCATATGGTCTATTGCTTAGTGGCAGCACTGTGCTTACCCCGGCAGCAATGATGACTCCACGATGTCCTTGGGCAATGCAGGATATGCCACCGCTCAGGTATAAGAAAAATCCAGCGATGTGAAAGACCATGTACTGAAGAATAAGCACGAAAAGCACATCTTAGAAAACCTTCTCATCGCTGTTTTAGCAATCACCATGCGAGACTTCGTGTCATTTAAAACTATACAGAAACTCTGATTTACTAAATTCGCTGCATACACATTCACGTCAAATTTACTTGTCATCAACGTATGGACATAATGTCATTTAAGCTGCGATGTCCGCTGTTGTAGATTACATCAAAGTATGGACATAATGTCATTTAAGCTGCAATTTCGCGAGTGTGAGATTACCTGTTTTATGCTGAAACCTGGGGTACGCATGACGCCCGGCTGCGCTGCACTCCAGGTTCGACCTCTTCCCTCCCATTCGAAATCCAGAATGATCTTGAAGAAAGCTGACGTTGACTCCTGCTGCCAGCTAGGCCATGTCGCTACTGGTACTCTAACTATGTCATTGGTTTAATTGATTCTTACGCCTCTTTCTACCTCTAGGAACTGTCGGTGTGGTCTCCAATACGTCCCTACATCTGAGTGCTCAAGACACACTTCAATGAAACGATTACTGACTTGAGAGTCTCTTCCAACTCCTTTATCGGACCCAAGGCGGAGTCTGTAAGGGAGGTGTCACCACTCGCGCGTACATTTGTTTTATGTTTTACCTCTTTTTATAAGCGACGTGACTTGTTGCTGGTGCACTCTTTCACAATTGCTTTCTTTTAAGTTTTAAAGCAAATTGATTTGGCTTGGTTTTCCTATAGGCTATGGACGCCTTACACAATGGTGTCGTGGTGTTTCGCGGAGACACGTCGGTTTCTGCAAGTTGTCTGAGCGCACCACGGTACTACGTTATCAACATGATCCAAACTGGGCAATCAATCACATTCGAGTGTACCCGTCTGTATTTTGTTAAACAGTGATGATGCTTTTTTGTCTTCTTTAAAAAGTATTTCGTTGAATGGAAGGAACTGCTGAAAAGAGCTGATCTGGCACGAGTGTGTTCGAATGTTTCTAGAAACAAAAAGGGCACTCTAGTATTCTGTCGTTTGTCTTGTTGAACTTGCTGAAGAGACGGTCCTGCTGTTGTTGAACGTCTAGATCATTTTGGTTGCAAATCAAGAAATAACGCAGCTTCTTGGAGCTACGAGCATGATTCTAACTCAGATCGAGTATTCACGCAGCTTGGCAGTGCTCGTCAGCATGTATACAGAGGGGAAGACAAGCAGAACTTTAAAATTCGAAACTGTTCAAAACCGCCTGCGCTCATGTCTGTAGCGAACAGAGACCCGCAAAAAACATACACTTTGTCACCAATACATGTTTAAAACACAAAAAGACACACAGAACAAAATGCCAAGGCCAACTAAAAACAAAAAGTGACCACGAAAATACAAGAAAATAAGCTGCCACAATATTTTTTATATGAAATAAACAAATGTCCGTGTAACAAGAGTAAAGATACAAGAAAAAATAATCATGTGATTAGTGATGTTTTCAAAAGCTGAACACCGCGACACTTTTTTTTTTAATATATATTCAAGATTAAACTTTTTAAGTTACTTTTCCACTCCAACATTGAGCACCTCACGCCTCAGAGAGATACTGGTAAATGATTTGAGGAGCCATGAGATAAATTTTGGGCTGGGATAAATGAGTTTAGCTTTGTACTTTACTAATCGCATATCGCTCAGTGGCCAAAAGAAAAGAAAAACAAAAAGATTTGAAAATATAGCAGACTATTCGTAGCTCCTTTCCTTCTTTCACTGTGATACATCCGCGGTACGTACCCAAAGCGCGTCAGCCGACCCCAGCTCACGCATTGGACACGAGCACTGCGTCACTCAAACCTATACACTCGTCAACAATCAATTCATCGACGAATACTTGGATTCGCGTTCGTGGCCAATGACTGCCGTGACGGCACTTATCACTTGGGAATAACAAGCTTCATGGTGCGCTTAAAAAACACGGTGGAAGTTTGGAGTCGTCGCATTCGGTGAAATACTAAGTCACGACCAGATGATTTCTCTTCTTATTGACAGATGTCCAACACATAGTCAGATACACACAAGTAGCGAAGTACAAGAAGCAGAATGTGGGGAACAGAAAACTTACAAAAAGAGTAGTTGGCAACACGGTTCCAGTCGCAGACAGTGCAGACGCCAGCAATATGAAAAATGATATGATCCAGAAGGTGAATGAAGTGAGCGAGAGGAAAAGAACTGAGCCGGTTGATAGCCAAGTCATCGTTAAAGCAAATACGATGATGCCAAGGACCTGCAAGACGACGAAACAAGTGAATAGGGAATTACTTTTCTGATCGGTTAATTCAATTGCATTAAACTGTCAAAAAAAACGTTGGTAACAGAGCTAATAAGAGAATTAGTTCCTTGCTCTCCTTTCACATTCTAAAAGCTCTGTACAATTGCATGCTCTTTACCGCGGTTACATGGAACTTAGAAGACGAGTAATCGAAGCCCGCTTCTACAGGGCTTTCATTGTGAAAAAAAATAATTTCATTTTTTTTCGCTTAAAAATATTTAACGTTTGTACTGTATTACGTTGTATAACATTTTCGGGAAATAGATTTGTCCGTTCCCCAAAAACAATTTTCCAGTCATGTTTCTTTTCTTTTTTTCTGCCTTATTTTTGCTGACAGAAGAGGCTTTCAAAACTAAAGCATTCACCAAAGACAGAGGAGGAATTAACTTACTAATCGTGAGAGCTCAGGGAGTTTCCGGAGGAAACCATAACTAACAACAAAAAACCTCGATCAGAGTTTCGCGCACCTTGCAGTGAAGCAAAGATTCAGATCCATCCAATCTATCCTTGAGTTAAGGATTCTAACTTACATTCCTTGAGTCATTGTGTATTTCAAAGAATTCCATCTTAACTAGCGTAGCCCACCTGCTGAGGCCTCGTTTGACGACGGATTTACCACTCTGAACAACAAACTAGACGCGGCGATGCTGCCAGGGAAACGTGAACGGACCCCACCCACCATTTCGAGAGCAGTCAGCAGGCCACTGATTGTCGAGATGAATCCTCGCTGTACCGAAATGAACGACGTGCTGGGACCCTGGGTTACCACCGTGGTCCTAACCGTGGTGGTCGGCATGTCCAGATTGATGCTGTGCTCGATTTACAACAGAAAGAACGTTCGGCCGAAACTCGGCAGCTGATATGTCCGCTTGGTTTTCTATGCACTCTGGGGTCCAAAATTAGAGGAACGGCGGCAGCAGAGCATGCTCTGCTAAGAATAGTACCCTCCCAGGCTCCCAGGCGTAGGCCTCCTTAGCGGAAGCACATCGCTTCAGATGGCCAGCAAGCGGATTAACAGGACTCTCCCCCTCTTTGGGCGGAAGCACGAATGCTGTCTGGCCACGCTGCCGTAGGAAGCAGACGACACGACGCCGCACGACTTCGTGTTTTGCTTCTTGGGGTCTTCTGAAATTGGACTGATGAAAGGAGAGCTGTTGGTCGTTGAGGGGTGTGTACTTGCTAAAGGATGGTTTATTGCTTGTTGCTCCTTAATGGTAGCAATTTACAACGTCAAATAAAGACGGGAAAGGGAGGGGGGGCTGTTTGGTTGGTATTTAGCTCCTTATGAATGTCAAAGACTATAGAGGTACTGTTTTAATTTACAGCCAACTGTCAATATCTTGTGGTTTGACTGTCTTCAGATCAACCTTCCGATTTTAAATTATCGTATAAGTATTATCCTAACATAAATTCAGAAGAGCAACAAATGTATTACTTTGCACCACATTTACATCCGTCCAGAGGCCCATCAAAAGTCTGCCCCCCCCCCCCCCCACACCACACACACACACACTCAAAAACAAGTTGGTACGCCGCTGGCTTTATTCTTTCTGCTGTGTGCGAAGGTGCTTGTTCTCCGTGCAAAATATCACTCACACGCTCGAAATCTTTGAGAAGTGCCGGATAAAAGCTGCCCGGCAGAGAAAAATATGAAGAGACACCTTTCATAGCCCACGTACTTTATTATTTTCGTTTTGAATGTTTTTATCCGCTCATGCACGACGGGGTCATTTTCATATAGTGACAGGACTGGCATATTATCAATATATAAGCGTCACCGGAATGCTGGCGAGCCTTGAACACACTCTATATTCCTTTCGATTGTAATTTTGCTTTGAATCGTCGCCTGTTTTTACACACCTGCTGCGGAACACAGGTTTGGGACTGAAAGATGGCGAAGTTAAAGGGCCAGTGCAACGGTTTTAATGTTGAAAGAATTGCCAGTTTGTATTTTTTTTCATTGTTTATACAAGCCCAAGTGACGGAACAACGCGTCACCTTTCCCCGAAAAACTGCTATCCTGCTGCGTAATCGCAAGGCAAAGAACGAATTATTTGCCGATCTGCAGCCGCCTGTGGCGGCTACGGGAACTAAAATGACGGCGTCTCTGGGGGTACGCGGAAGTCAACGAAACCTGTCCCCCTCCGCTGCTACACTCACCATCAGCCCCGTGGCGAACCGTCCTTTGTGTCCATCGCTCGCCGCGACCTTCGACGAGGCTAATCCTTTCGAAGTTGACAATCGCAAAGGAAGCGGCCGGGGTCTCTGAAGAGAGGGCCCAAGGGTAAACCACGTGAACCCCCAGAATACGTCACTCGAAAGTTGGCGTGGAGAGTTGAGAGGCACTTCGACCTTCGATTTGTTTCTTTTTTTTTTTAATAAGAACTAGCGCTTGCAAGAAGATGCGGTTTTCTGTTTTTCGTTCCATAGGTGACGCAGATTAATTTCCGCAGTTAATTGGCCAAATTCTGAAAATCGTTGCACAGCCCCTTTAAACCTCGTTCACTAATGAAAAATGCGCTAACTAAAGCAATTACACTTTTACAGTGTTAAAGGGACCATGAAATGATTCTGAAATCGAATTTCATCCGCCGGGCGCCGTAGAAGGTGTGAAAAGAAACACAAAAACGCAAAAATAGGGAGCCAAAAAATTCTTTGCTATAGAACTTTTAAAAGAAAACTGGACTCTTTGGCGCCTTCTTTCCTTCGAAAGCTCTCTGCCTTTTCACTGCTATGCATCCGCGGAACTGCAGCACGTCAGCCGAATCCACGTCGCCTATTGGGTAAGCGCCTACCTCACCAGCACCGCGATCATAAACAATAAATAGCCGGCAAATGTTTCCTAAAAGTTTTGTTAAATAATATTCAGATCCACATTTTGTAGCATAATTAGAGATCTGTGGCGAGAATTGCCAAATTTGATAATGCTGAGAGCCAAGCGCCATCTATCGTGTGGTAAACGAAGCTGAGAGCCAGCTCCACCAGCTCCGGAGCTGTCCTTTTTACGATCAAATCAGCATGGCCGACAGCGTCGCTTGGTCACCGTGGTCACGACGACCAACGAACGTTTATTTTTTACGTGTTCTTCTGCGCGTCCCGACTTCAAGCAGCAAGAAAAAGTACTTGAAACAGACCACGACGAACAAGAACGCTGGATCCGCAAACACCCGAGACAAGCTGAAACGGCAACCGAGTTTGGCAGCTAGGCCTAGCAGCCATTCCGCAGCGTTGCTTCGACGGTACTTGACCAAGACAGTGCCCACGACCGGCTGGCGTGCTGAATGGAATATGCCCGCGCGAGCCTTGTGGACCCTTCCCGTATTATAGTTTGATCGCTGACCTCAATTTTAGATTAAGAGGTGAGGTCAATCTCTTCCCTTTGTCATTTCCTTGTTTTCCGAGGCAGTGTTGACGAACACTGTCGTCGAAAAGGGATTTTCGTCGATTCTATCTTCTTGTTTCGTGTGATATAGAGCTCGAATAAACGCCGTATGGATTACCTTCGTAACACGGTATGTACTACCATGTTGGAACTTAAAGGGGCCCTGCAATGGCTTTTTTACTAATTTTTAATTTGCACCAAACCTGAGCGCACTGAACGTAGTAACTTAATGACACTTTTCTTTTCTCGAATTTCGATTTATTTTAAAAGTTATAGGCAAATTAAAATTACAAAAACAAGCAAAAAATAACCTCCTTCCTGACGTCCTTGGTTGCTTGAGTGGCCGTGAACTAGACGAGGGGTGGTGAGCTGAGCGAGCGCTCACGACTGCCGTACTCCGTGTCGACGGCGCGAGAGGGCGCCACTAAAGCGTGTTCTGGATAGGCTGTATGTAGCGGGCAGCTAGAGCGGCTCTCATTGCATTTGCTGCGCGATTAAACACAAATTCGGCATGACACTTCATTGGCCACAACCGACAGCAAACACGGGTAAAGATCAGTTCAGAATGGGAGCCACTTCGCGCTGCCATACCGCGAAACGGCCAAACCGCAAGACAAAGCTGCTCACCGAAGGCCTTGGGAACGCTCAGAGCCGGCCGGGTCCTTCGGTCCCTACGGCCGCAGCGCCGCCACGTACATCCGGGACCTTTCCGTGTCGGCGCCTGATCCCACTACTCCTTTCTAGTAGGCGCCGCCTTTTCCACCGATTGGTGGCGGGTATGTCGACGGATCATTTCTCGTTTCCGTACTTCATAAACTGCATTTGTTTCTTTTCTGATCTCAAATACTGAACAAAAACTACTTTTATAAATAATTGAAACGGTTCGCGCCACTTATATTTTGTATTTCGACTTAGAAAAAGCTTTTAGCGGCTCTGACCAGTAGTAAGCCCAGGACCTAAGACGTCACATTACGCGCGCTTTCGGTACCGCGGGTCGCCCCGTCGGTGGAGGAGGTTTCCGCGTCGTCCGGTTAAAATATGACGCACTGATATTTAGTGACTCTCTCCGTGCACGCTGGCTTGCCCGAACCCCAAGAGACGTGGAAACCGCAAAAAATGTAGACGCTTAATTATGATTGCAGGGCCCCTTTAACCCGAGACTGGGGTAGAAACAAACTTAAAAGTAGAAGGGACAGAGACAAGTGAAGAAGAGAACGTTTAAGTTTCTGTTTCTACCCCAGTCTCGGGTTAAGTTCCAACATGGTAAATATCCACCAGCTCGTCTGTACTTTAACCGTTTTTTCACGGTATGTACACTTTGTTATTAGTGTGCCATTTTTATTCTGACACGACTGCACGTCACTGTCGAGCTATAACAGTTCGTGGGAGCTACGTGCAATGCCGGTCCAACCTTCCTTTGCCGAGTGTAAAGTCAGTATCGAGTTGCAATCGTAAAATATCGGTCCCGAAGCGCTTACCAACAGCGTAAATACAGCACTTCCATCAAACGCGCGCGAACGCTAGTGTGAACAGGTATTTACGTTGGCTCTTGCTGACACTGTCGTAGTTCAAACGTATCTTTTTTAACGTCCGCTCGCTCTTGCATCTCCGAGGCAGCGAAAAAAACGTCGCGGCAATTTGTTTCTATCTACGTCACTTTGCAAAAGACTGACACGGGCCGCCTTTTACCAACAATGACAGTTGGGTTGACTTCTGGAGTCTTCACCGGAAGACTCGCCGCACTTCCCAACAGGCATACCGGCGTATGGGAGTAGTCCCATGCTGTCACTGTAGCGTAACCAGGCACGTATCCAGGGGAGGCCCATGGGGACCGCCCCCCCCCCCCCCGAAATCTTCCATTTTGCTGGGACCTCCTCTCCCCCCTCCCCTCATACAGCATTTTGTCATGGGCGGCCCCCCCCCCCCCCCCCCCCCCCCCCGAAACAAAATCCTGGCTACGTGCCTGAGCGTAACATATCTCATTGAATTTCGCTCAGCTGCGATCTGTCTATGGCAATGGCGGCGATGAGGGGCGCCAATTCAGAAAATACGTCGGTGACATCAGCGCCATCAGCGCAGTAAAACCTACCGGCGCACCCCCAACTCGCCGCCGCTGACGCTCCCATTCTACAGTGGAGAGGACTTCCGGTTCCTGTCCCAGCGTACGTCACGACCGTCAAAATTACGCAGCAACTTGTTTTGCGGTCAGTTGGAGAGAAAAAAAAGTCGATATTTCATTTTTTTTTTGTGTGTAGAAGTTATTGAACCGAGATGAAAACGGATGCCTGTTCGACATTCAGTGAACGATGAAGGTTTAATGTAAAAGTTATCTGGCAAAAGTAAAAAGGTCATTTTATGGTCCCTTTAATTAAAAGGTACATACTAATACTATTCGGTATGACCCAAATAACCAAAGTGTTCCGTGTTATTTTCCGGCGAAGAGACAAAATGCACGCGCGTTTTTTCATAGGAATGCACAGGAGCACCGCAAAAGTAGACTGGTTGCTGTCTGCTTATATTTGCGTCACGGAAGTCGCATAGACATTAGCGCCAGTTGAACCTCTAGCGTACATTATAATAACTCTATGTATTCAGGTATAGAAGTAGTTGACGTTGGTTTAGCATATTATGATCTAAGAACGCAGAGAAGGCAGAAGGAAAACCAGGGTACGTGGACGACCTCCTATTGTAATCGCTTTATTGTTTGTGCATTCTGAGCTCCCACTGACCTGAAAGAATGAATCGAGCCGCTTTCAGGATATACGAAGTGCTAGAGTCGACACAAGCGTACATCTAAACAGCCCCACAGTTCCCCTCGGCGCGAGGTCTCCTGGAATTTTTCGGAAAGGTCTATTTGGTTCCGCGCCATTTCTCTTTTCCCCCATTATTGCATGCAAGCTGTTGGCACCTTCACTACAAACAGTGAAGGCACCACAAGAATGAGTCATCCAAGATGTAACGTCCAGTTACAGACTGATTTCACACGAACATGCTAGCAGACCGAGATGTCCCATGGATGTTGGATAGACATGACTACCTAAATGGTCCACTTATGGTCCAATAAATGCATCCTATGTCTAATATACAGGCTTTTTTTTTTAACTTTACAGGCTCTTAAAAAAAAAGCTTTATTAACGCGGACTGCAGGGGAAAACAAAATAGGGGGCTAATCGTCACAATAAAATAATTACCTAAAATATGTTAATTAACTTCGTTTTTGAGGATAAATATATGGTTCTAATCAGAAACTTCCCGGGTGTCATCGAAAACCACTGAATCGGTAAATTTTAAAAACGCTCCCGCTCATTTGTTTTAAAGAATTATCGTTTGACTTTTTGCATTGCCAGCCTTGCGCCTGTTGCACCAGTGGTAACTTCAGCGCACCACCGCACTTTTTGTAGTATTCGATGACGCTCAGCAAGTTTCTAATTCGAACCATGTTTATTTTCACTAATACGTTAATTAACGAATTTTAGTTAATCCAACTTATCGTGGCGATTAGCCCCTTTACTTGTCCTTCTGGCCGTATAACTCATCTGCACAAACCGCCTTAGTGTGGCTTTCGTGGATATTTTTAAAACAAATATCTAAAGCCCAAAGAAAACACATTGAATGCATAGCTGATGGTCCAATACAAGTTTCTGCTGTTCCATTCATATTGTTCCAGTCGTAATATTCACCCGTCTAGTAGATATCTCTTTACACTGATGTAATAGAAATGCACAGTTGGTAAAGTTTTATTGGTCCGCTAGTCGTTAATTCAGCTGCATGATCAATCAAATTTCATGCTGAATCGATAGAAATATATTCCAATTTTTTCTATAGAGACGCGAAGTCAAATATTTGGTGCATAACATCTATTGACTTGCTATACAACTCATATGGTACATAAACATCAAATTATATATAGTTATGGCATGTTTGTTTTGTTGTTGTTGTTTTTTTTACTGTTAATCGTTTTATTTGGCTCTATATGAAAATCGTGGCTAATGCCTTTTATTTCTTTTCTTTTTTTGCTGACAGCACATTACAGTGTATGACTCTCGCAGTTGGGCAGTGCACCGTGCATGACTCTCGCTTTTGCAGTGGGTGCATAGCAAAGTGTAAAGAGGCAGCAACGAGTTTATTTAGCATGTAAATGCTCTACAACAGTGCAGCGACTGTTTTCATAATGAGACCACAGGCTACCCATCCTTAATTTTATTTGCGTGAAAATTAGTAGTCCCATTTCGAAGCCGGAGAACGAGCCATGAAGGTCCACCGGAAAGCTGTCCATAGCACCTCGACCACCCCTTTTCATTGAAAAAGTCGTATTTTTCGCCCATCATGTGCGAAGAAAGGAAAGCGATAGCTGCAGCACGGTCGCGCAAGGCGAGTGGAACAGTGCCGTCACGTATTGGAGGACGGAAGTGCGACGTGATTACTTCTCATAGGCGTCGCGGTTGGCGTCGTGGATGCCACTGAAGACCGCCACCAGGGCTAACACATGCGTATTCGCATCGAAAAAAAAAAAGAAGTAATTAAAAGTGTCCTTAGAGATGAAAGGCATGGCGGCCTAGACCTTTGTCCACGTTGGGTCATCCAAAGTCACAAAAAATGAAGTTTTCGAATCGCACTAAGTAGCAGAGCGTCCATGCCCTGACAACGCTGAGAAACCGAAACTCAAGACACTTGACGCTACCAAGATGGCCGCGTGCACAGTACTGCCCAGTGCACAACGTGTGAGCGGTATTGGCGTCCTAGTTTCTCTAGTTTATTGATGAGAAACAAGGAGCATTGACAATACCTATATACCATTCTACTGTTTTAAAACTATTCAATTCGAGCGAAGAGTTTTGTTGAACATTCTAAATGTGCCTGAAATGTCAGTCGTGTCACGCGTCAGTTGGGTCACGAATCAAACAAAAAATTCACGAACACGCAGTAGTGCATGTCGACTTCTCCGACAACTATCAGTGCACAACGGATCAGAAATTCAAGCTCTTCTCTTCGGTTCGTCTTATCAGAACGTTACACTCCATACTGGAGTCTTCCACTAGGCTAAAGGGGAGCTAGCTGACAAAGTTCTGCACAATATCGAACTCCATGAACCATTCTCCCCCAACCATCAGGGAGCCCTTCAAGCATGTGCTCCATGACATTTAGTGATTAACCTTATTTCCTATCCACAACCACTTTTGAAGCAGGATTCTCAGGGGTGACCTGTAACTTTTTTGAGGCGGGTCATGGGAAGGAGCCCCTGATGGGGTAAGAGGCTCAACAAAGCGAAAAGCTGACCAGCTTGTTCGACAGGGGAATGACATAGTTGATGAGAGAGATTTTTTATGAAAAGATGAAGATCGAAGCGTCAACCACTGCGTTGTGGTTTATTGATGAATCTGACGTCAGCGCGGCAGAAAAACGGTTGCCAAAAGGTCTACGGACATTAACCGGCACGATGGCCGTGCGTCAACTCAAGTCAGACGCCTGGTGAGCTTTTCTACTGTGACATAAGCTGTTTTTGTAAGTTCCCAAATTTTTGCTTTTGTAGTGTGGAATTCGCGTACCGCCGCCGATACGCCGTTCGCCACGTGGTCCGTCAACAACCCGAGTCCAGCCTGGTTCTTTCACGGGAGCGGGATTCCGCTCCCCGTTTATTGGTACAAAAAGACACAACGCTACAAAACACTCAATCTATACTACAAACACACTCGACATTACTCAAATATTTACAAACGTCCGTTAAGCCTAAAGCTTAACACAAAGAGGGCCCCTAGGCCTCGTGTCCCGCTATTGCCCGAGAGCAGTTGCTAGCACTCGCCTTTCTTGAGCGCCGGCCGGAATCCTAAGAGACTCTTGCCTCCCGGTTACCCGACTAGTTCGACCGATGGGCGAGGAGGTTTTCTCCTCGCCCGCCAAGGGGCGCCTGCAGCGCCATCCAGTGGCTAGGAGAGAAAGCGGAACGTCGGGAGCCGAATTCGAGATCCCGATCGACCCCGTGGCGACACGACCATGTGATCGTGTCTGAGGCGAGGCAACTAAATAGCTGCCTAGCGGCCAAGACGGCTAAATGGTTTGATAGGCGCCCTCGTGAATGCACGGTGCGCCATACTCCCCTCTCCTAAAAATCGAAGTACGCCGGGATTCAGACGTACGGCTAGGCTGCTCGGGAACACCGTCGCTTTGTTTGGCCTGGAAACCCCCCACACGCACACCCACACCACTGGTCCCATGGGTCGTCCTCACTGAGGTCCATCAGTTCGCCTGAGGCCTGGGGTTCGTGGCCACCGCACACCTCCCAGTAGACTGTGTCGACTTCGGTTTGGCGGCGGCCTCCGGGGCAACGGGGTCCTTGAACAGTGTGCCTGGCCACCATGAGACTGGCCCACCATGGAGTGGTTGTGACCCAGCTGCGACTGCCCTCCCGGAACGATGCGGGCTGGAAGTCCAATTTCACTGAGAACTGCACCCGGCGTCTTGCGTGACGTCGCGGACGTCCCACGAGGCTCCCCGAGCTGTGGTTCCGGCCGGGGAATACGCTGCCCGAAGACGAGGAGTTCAGCCCAGGCTGGTGTTTGTCCAAACGGCGACTCATCCTTTCATCGTCTTTCAGGAGAGGACCATTCGGTGCACACCAAGTTGCGTCTCAAGGCAGCAGCCGCAGGGCCGATGACAGTTTACCACGAACGCCGTGCACAAAAATAAAAACATTGAAAGCAAAAACAAAACAAAAACACTGAGGGTTCCGAGGCACCCCCTCCCCCCATCCACAAAGAAAAAAAAGAAAAAAAAACAATGACGGGAACGCCGATTTCGGATCGTTCACCCTCTTCTTCCCTTTCCCGGGCCACGCACTCTACGAGGTTCCGATCCCATCGGGTTGCCTCCGGCTACGCGTGTTGTAGCTGTGCCGCGGTGGTCCCAGGAAATCCTGAGATCGTTGGTGCCCGCGAATGCCCCTTTGCGGCCGCTTGACCGGCTCATCCCCTTCCCTGGGGAAAAAGGGTTTCAGTTCGCCGATGTGAACTGTCCCGCGGACGAGATCAGAATTCTGGTCCCTCAGCGTGTATGTCAGTCGGGACCTCTTGGAATCGATGACGAAGGGGCCAACCCACTTGGGGGCCAACGCCGCCGAGAAGAACTTGCTCGCATCGCTCTGAACGTGACTTCGCCGAAGAACGGTGTCGCCCACCTCGAACTGCGCATCGCGGTGCGCTTTGTCGTAGGTGTTCTTCTGCTCCGCGCGCGCGCGAGCCCTGTTTCCGCGAGCGGCGTCCAGCGCCAGCGACAATCGCTCTCTTGTACGCGTCGCGAAATCCTCGTGCGAGGGCACCGCTCTGGCCGCGCTCGGTCGCGGGCGAAGAACCGCATCGGTTGGCGTAGAGAGTTCTCTGCCGAAGTTCAGCAGCGCGGGTGTGAACCCAGTGCTGCGGTTGAGGTTGGACCGCAATGCAAACGAAATCGAATCCAAGTGCAGATCCCAGTCCCGCTGCTTACGAGCATACGCCCCGAGCAGCGGCTTAATGTCACGGTTCCGCCGCTCGGTCACATTTGCTTGGGGATGGTAACACGAAGTCTTACAATGCTTAATCCCGAGGGCCTGACAGGTTGCCGCGAAAACTTTCGAGCAAAATATCGAGGCATTGTCACTCACCAGTCTCTCGGGGAACCCGTAGCGGCACCAGACCTCTGACAGCCTGCTCAGGACTCCCTTGGCTGTCACCTTCCGCATTGGAAACATCTCGACGAATCCGGTGAAGTGGCAGGTTACTACCAACACATGTTGATAGCCTCCGCTTGACCGCGGCAGGGGTCCCATCAAGTCGCAGGCCGCGATCTCCCATGGCCGCGTACTTACGATCGGCTCGAGCAGGCCGGGGGCCTGCCCCCTGGGCTTGCGCTCTTGGCACACGGCGCAGCTCCGGACATACCGGCACAGCTGCCGCTTCATGCCCGGCCAGGTAGCGAAACGGCGCAGCTTATGCCACGACTTCGGTGCACTGCCGTGACCGTCCGCGTCGTGGTAGTGACGCAGCGCTGCCACTCTGAGATCGCGGGGAATCACGGTCTTGAACGACTCACTTGAATCGCTCTCTTCCGGAAAGTAGCGCAGCAGGACGCCGTCCCCATCGATCAGGTAAGACTCCAGCTCACCTGCTTCAATGTCTGACTCCTGGGCGGTGGCGCTTGGCCCTCTCGGTGTTCCGGAGTGCCGGAGCGTCTTTTCGCCTGTCTGGTCAGGATCCATCTCTTGCCTGAGCCGGTCGAAGATAGCGCGACAAAACGAATCGCTCTGCTGTGCTTCGAGCAGTTCCGTTCGGTTGAACGCCGGTCCCAGTGAGGTAATCGCCTCAGCCAGCTGCGCGACGCCGCCACAGTGGGGAGCGGAGCGCGAGGCGGGATTTCCCGTCTCCCGGTGGGTGGCACCGCCTCCGTAGTCTGCTGCCTCGCTCGGTGGGGGATCCACGGGTGCGCGGGAGAGCGCGTCGGCCACCACATTTGTCGTGCCCTTCCGGTACCGAATTCGGTACTCGTACTTCTGCAGTGTCAAGGCCCAGCGCGCCAGTCTTCCGGCGGGTTCCTTGATTCGGGAGAGCCACGCGAGGGCCATATGGTCCGTCTCGATCGTGAATTCCGTCCCCTCGACATAATGATCGAACTTCTTGAGAGCGAAAATGATGGCGAGGCATTCGCGCTCACTCACCGTGTAGTTTTTCTCCGCCGGGTTCAGCGCCCGGCTGGCAAATGCCACCGGTCGGATCTCTCCCTCTGCCTCCTGCAAGAGTACCGCGCCGAGACCCTGGTCGCTCGCGTCCGTCTGGATCGTGAAGGGCCTATTCAGGTCTGGTAGTTTGAGGGATGCTGTACGCGCCAATGCCTCGGTGAGCTGGAGGAACGCCTCCTCCTGCGGCGCCTCCCAGCTCCAGGGAGCCGCTTTCCTCAGCAATTGCGTGAGGGGTGCCTGCATGGCTGCGCAGTTCGGGATGTAGGCTCGGTAGTATCCTATCATGCCGAGAAAACGGCGCACTCCCCCGACATCGGTAGGGACTGGGAACTCCAAGATCGCCCGCAACTTGTCCGCGTCGGGGGAAACTTTTCCTCTCTCGATCCGGAATCCCAACAAGCTGATCTCAGAAGCTCCAATTTGGGCTTTAGTCGGGTTTAGTGTGAGGCCGGCGATCCGCAGTTTGCGCAACACGTCCTCGAGGTGACGAAGGTGGTCCTCGAAAGTTTCCGAGTACACAATGATGTCGTCCAGGTAGGCGAGCGCGTGCTGCCATTTGGCATCTCCGAGCACCCCATCGATCAACCGCTGAAATGTCATCGGTGCACCTGTTAGTCCGAACGGCATCCGAGTGAACTCGAACAAGCCTCGGTGACACACGAATGCAGTTTTGCTTTCGTCGCCCGGGCTCATCTCCACTTGGAGGTAGCCTTTGCTTGCGTCGAGGGTAGTGAAATAGTTCGCTGTCCCCAGATTCGAGATGATTTCTTCGATGCTCGGAAACGGATACGCATCTTTTACGGTCACCGCGTTCAAGCGCCGATAATCGACGCAGAGTCTCGATGTTCCGTTTTTCTTTGGCACCAAAACCACCGGGAATCCCCAGGGTCCTGATGACCGGCGAATGATTCCTGACTCCAAGAGCTCATCGACGGCGGCATCTATCGCTTTTCGCTTGGCCAGGCTCACAGGACGCGGATTGGACTTCCAAGCGCGCGCGTCCCCAGTTTCAATGCGATGTTGCACCTGCTTGGTGCAGCCCGGCTGTTCGGTGAACATTTCGTCAAAGTTGTGCAGCAAAGCCGCCAACCTCTCTCGCTCGGGTCGGGACAGTCCATCGGCATTGGCCAACGGGTGGCCCATTGCGTCGCAGTGCGCGACGGAGCTCGGTGTTGGGTGGCTCATGGCGTCGTCGCGGTCAGTTCTTTCCTGTTCTGTCGCTTTTCCCAGCGCTGCCGCCATGGTCCCCGTAGAACTTTCTCGGAAACTTGAAAGGGGCGCCTGTGCCCCCTCTCGGTACCCGCCACTTGCCACGTCAATGATGATGCCGGTGTTGGCCAGGAAATCCCGTCCAAGAATGATGGGCACCGTCAGCCCGGCCAAATGGACGAACCGCTGTCTCTGCGCGCGTTGATTCCAACGTACCACGAGACGCACTGCTCCCCTCGATGTCGTCGACCCACAAGCCAACTGGAAAGTGGTCTCCCCATGCCTCACCCGAACGGACTTCTGTTGGAGATGCCTGAGGACCTCGTCCCCAATTAGCGACGCACTAGCTCCGCTATCCAGAAGGGCTGCGAACTCCTTTCCCGCCACTGTCAGGGAAATAAATGGGGCCGCGGTGCGTGTCGCTGTCCCGACTCGATACGCCGTTGGCACGCACACCGTCGATGGGATGTCGGGGACCCGCTCGTTGGTCTGTTTCGCCGCCGATAACTTTATCGGCGGCCTCCTCCGTTTCCCGAAATCTCCCTTGTGCAGTCGCGCCTATAGTGCCCGATTTCGTGGCACCGAAAGCAGCGGCCTCGCAAACCTGGGATAGAATTCTCCCCAGTGGAACGTCCGATGCGCTCACCCCTTTGTGGCAGCGGGTCGGCGGCAGTCTGCTCCTGTGCTGCGGCGATCCGTGGTGCGCCAGTCGGCCGGAATTCCGTCGGATGGACGGCCGCGCTCCTTCCTAGGAGCGATCCTGGCTCCAAGGCGTCGTCCGTGAGCTCCCAGGGATTTCCGCTCGGCTCACCGCTGGCCGCCGCCATTGCGGCCTCCCCCGTCGATACCCACGTGGCACCGGCCCGTGCCAAGCGCATCGGGGTTCAAGCGTGTCGGTCGGTGCTGGGGGAAGGTGGTACCTGCGCTCCGCCAGTATGTCGGCCTGAACCCTGCGAGCCTCATGTGCGAGCTCACTCAGACTTCCGAATGGGCGCCCACGCAGATACCGCGAAAAGGTGGGATGCGCCTGCCTCACCACCCGCTCGACCTGCTCCTGGTCCGTAGCATTCGGATCGGCGATCTGCAGGAGTTCCTGCATCGCCCGCAGGTACTCCGCGAAGGGCTCAGCGGGAGCCTGCGTTCTTTCCTCCAGTTCCCTGCGCATTCTTGGCAGGTAGTCTGCCGGCAAGAATTCTTGTCGGAAGAGGGCCGTGAACTCGTCGAGTGTTCCGGCTGACTCGCCCACAAGGCGATGCCACGTGGCCGCCGGGCCTACGAGAGCCACCGGCAGAACCCTGCCTAGCGTCTCCTTCTCGGTCAAGCCGGTAGCCTTCCGATATCGCTGGATTGCCAGCAAGAAGTCGGTCGCGCTCATAGCTCGATCGCTGTGTCCGCTGTACTCCGGCACCGGAATACGGATGAGGGTTTTCGGCGTCGGCGTTTCCCTCTGCATGCTCTGTAAGGCGTGCGCGAACGCCGCAACCAACGCCGTGGATTCACGGGACATCTCCGTGCTTTGCGGCATAGACACCACCGGCGACACCGTCGGCGTGTCCGGACTCAGCGCTGCGGTCATCGCCGCGGAGTTCCGCTCCGCCAGCCCCGTCGACGTCGCGACGTCGGCCAAAAACATTAAATCTGTGAGGGCGAAATTACCCGTGGCCATCTCGAACACTTGTTTGGACGTACCCTTCTCACCTTCGCAGTGCCGCGGTATAGACCCGCCAACCAGGGGGACCGCACCGCGTAAACTTTCACGCAGTGTCGTCGACGGACGTTGCGACCGTAATTACGGCTCGCCTGCCCCAACGTTGATGCGCCATTTGTGGGAATTCGCGTACCGCCGCCGATACGCCGTTCCCCACGTGGTCCGTCAACAACCCGAGTCCAGCCTGGTTCTTTCACGGGAGCGGGATTCCGCTCCCCGTTTATTGGTACATAAAAACACAACGCTACAAAACACTCAATCTATACTACAAACACACGCGACATTACTCAAATATTTACAAACGTCCGTTAAGCCCAAAGCTTAACACAAAGAGGGCCCCTAGGCCTCGTGTCCCGCTATTGCCCGAGAGCAGTTGCTAGCACTCGCCTTTCTTGAGCGCCGGCCGGAATCCTAAAGCGCGGTTCAAACAGGCCCGGACTACGGAACCCGGGCCAGCCCGTGAGCCGGAACCCGTAGTGACGTAATCACGTCCGGCGTCCGTTTACGGGTGCCGACGCCACGGTTTGGTTTGAGCGGCGCGCGGACGACGGGCCCCGGCATACGGGAGCTGACGTCACGACGGCTCCCCAGGCAACCAATCAACGGCTGTCGTCAAGCGGAGTCGTCGCTCGTCGCCGTCGCGGGCGAGGCAGGCGATGCCGGGCACGCCGGGCGCCGGGCACGCTTCGCGCTCCGTCTAGAGCGGCACTGGTGCCTCGTTTTCGTCGCTTTGTTTTTCGCGATGGCGTCGTCTCGGCAGGATCCCGACTACGAAGCTTGATTTGCCTCACTTATGAACCTTTGTGTGATGAGGTACGTCGCATATGCAAGAACTATCGACTGGCGTCGGCTGACTACTTTCGTGGCTGCGTGTGAGCAGTACCTGCGGAGCGCGAAGAAAAAGAAGCGAAAGGCCGTCCGCGAGCTCCTGAAGTCTCGGAAAATGCTCGGCGAGTATGCCACCATCGTGAGACTGATGTACGAAGATCCCGACGGCCGGGACTTCTTCGAGTGCTTCCGAATGTCACGAGCCAGGTAGGGTGTGCTGCTTTTTATTTTGGATTATTTTCATGTTATATATCAAGTGGCGTTCCACGTGGGCCCGCGCGTCGCTCACAGGAATACTCACGTGGAGCGTGCGCTCCCGCAGTGGAACCACGTTTATATCATTTTTAACGCGGCAGGATCACGAGAGAAGCTTTCGTAACAGTCACCCGCTTGTCATATTTTACTGCGTCTGTGCTATAAAAAAATAGCAATGGTATGCAGATGTGCAGCTGATACGACACACTCTTTCTGTTTACTATGTTGTGCTCCCTTGAGTGCATGTATGACGGAAGCCCGTTGTGCTTCCTTGTCCTTTGTGCTAGCTAGGATGTGTGCTTACAAGCTGCTTGTGAGTGAATTCTGCACGAAAGCTCGCGCTGCAGAACCCAGGGATCTTGGGTTCAATCCCCACCCCGGCCCGTTTCGATCTGGATGAGCATCGTAACAGCAGACGTTCGTGTTTCACTACTGCGTGACGGGTGTTAAAGATTCTAGGCTAGCGGTCGTACAGTACTGCCTAAAAACTCATCTACAGTGCGTACCGGTGTCGTTCACCATTTTAACCTTTTAAGTGCATCCCACTGCCTTTCCGGTCTCTTTGCAGCCAGCAAGCCAACCACTGCCTGCCTCTACAAACGGCATTTCTGAAGGCCACTCATATTTGCATTGAAGATGCCGTTTCATCGGGTTGCATCCACCTCCCGTGTCTTCGAAACCATGTGAATAAAGTATTAAAAGCAGTATCGAGGTCTTTCGCTTGTCCTGGTGCTTGTGGTCGCTACGATACCTGTCGTAGATCCAGGGGTACCGCTGAACTAGCTGAATTAATTTATAGGTTTTCTCGGGTACGTCAAACGTAGCGGCAACTTCAGCCCTCTTCGCGGCAGCGGCACTCTTCGCAGCCTTCCTCGCGTCGGAGACGGGCAAGAAGTTCACCGTCGTAATCATCCCCGCAAGCAAGCACGGAGCATCTGAGGCATTCGCACGCGGAACCGCGTGAACGCCGGTGGCAAGGAGGGCGGAGGAGGGAAGCGCGCCGCGCTGATTGGCCGCGGAGAAAATACGGAAACCTACGTCACAACCCGGGAAGGAAAAAGTTGAAAATTTTTCAACTCTTGACCCGGGTGGCGGAAGCCGTAATTACGTCACCGCCCGTACGGAGGGAGCGCTGACGTCACTACGGGTTCCGGCTCACGGGCTGGCCCGGGTTCCGTATTCCGGGCCTGTTTGAACCGCGCTTTAGAGACTCTTGCCTCCCGGTTACCCGACTAGTTCGACCGATGGGCGAGGAGGTTTCTCCTCGCCCGCCAAGGGGCGCCTGCAGCGCCATCCAGTGGCTAGGAGAGAAAGCGGAACGTCGGGAGCCGAATTCGAGATCCCGATCGACCCCGTGGCGACACGACCATGTGATCGTGTCTGAGGCGAGGCAACTAAATAGCTGCCTAGCGGCCAAGACGGCTAAATGGTTTGATAGGCGCCCTCGTGAATGCACGGTGCGCCATAGTAGCTGCAAAAAATATATGGTAAATTTTTGAGTATCGATCATCATAAAAGTGAATAAAATTCCATGACGTGCGCTGAGCCCAGAGCAGTGTTTTGTTCATTTATTTCCAACTGTCTCTTGTCTTTTTTTTTTTTTTCAGAAACCTTTTGCGAGATTAACTTTTCAGCTTGCCAATAACTGCAATAATTGACGTTCTCCTCGCACCCCGCATCCACAAAACAGACCAAAACAAAAACCAAAAAAAGGGGGGGGGGGGGGAATGCCGCGAGGCTTCAGATTTTTTTTAATTCTTTTTATTAGATACCAACTTGTTAAGCAAAACGTGCATATTCTGAATTTAAAGAACCTAATTGTTCTATTATTAATTTTCTTGGCTCTGAAACACTACAACAATCGTTGTTTTTTTGCGAAATAGCAGCTTTTCCAAAATACTTATTTGCCTGGGAACAAAAAGTGACTGTATTAATTAAAAGAATGCCATTGCAGGTGTAAATCACTCCAAAATTATCAATATTTATGCTGTGATAAGCACAATAGAAAAAATTAAGTTTAAAGAGGTACTGAAATGAAATTTTAGCGCCCATCTTTTTGCATAAATATGGGCTAGGGACAGGCACCACCTCGGAAATATCAATATCGCGTCTGTAAAACACAGGAGAACTAATTTTAAACCTAATTAAACGATTTCAAATTCACATCTGGTGGATGGCGGGAAGTTCTCGTGACATCACTTGTGGCGTAGGAGCAGCGCCGTTCTGCGGAAATACGGCGTGCCGGCAGAATGAGCCTAGGCCTGAACGCGTTTGCAAAGCCTCTGACGGAGAAAGCCAAAGCGTAGTTGGCCACAGTGAGCTCGTTCTCGTTGCGGCTCTATGCACGACACGACGCGAGCACGCTTCTGGCACGGCCGGTATTAGTTGCTGCGAGTTGCGAGCCGACGTTAAAAACGACACGTTTGAACTACGAGATTGTCAGCAAGAGCCACGCAAATACCTGTTCACACTCGGAGCGGACGCGCGCGTTTGATCGAAGTGCTGGATTCGCTTTGTTTTAGACCGCGTTTCGGTAAGCGCTTCGGGACCGATCTTTCACGATTGCAACTCGATACTGACGACACTCGGCAAAGAAAGGCTGGACCGACATCGCGCAGCTCCAGTGACGTTGCGTCGTGTCAGAATAAAATGGCATACTAATAACAAAGTGTACATACCGTGTTGCGAAGGTAATCCGTACGGTGTTTATTTGAGCTCTATATCAGACAAAACAAGGCGATAGAATCAATGAGAGTCCCTTTTCGACGACAGCGTTCGTCCCCGCTGCCTCGGGAAACAAAGAGATCGAGATGACAAGGGGAAAAGATTAACCTCTGAAATTTAGTTCAGGGATCAAACTATTCATCCGGGAAGGGTCGGGAAGGGTCCACAAGGGTCGCGCGGGCATATTCCATTCAGCAGGCCAGCCGGTCGTGGGCAGACGGTCTTGGCCAAGGACCGCCGGAACAACGGTGCGTCGAGTCGGTGTTGCTGCTAGGCCTAGCTATATTCTGCCGAGCTCGCTTGGTCGGTGGAATCGTGGCCGTTGTTGCTCTTCTCGGGTGTTTGTGGATCCAGCGTTCTTGTTTGTCATGGTCTGTTTCAAGTACTCTATCCTTTTTTTCTTGCTGGTTGAAGTCGGGACGCGCGAGAAGAGCACGTAGAAAAATAAAATGTCCGTTGGTAGTCGCGACCATGTAACTGAGCGACGCTGTCGGCCATGCGGATTTGATCGTAAAAAATGCGTAAGACAGCTTCGGAGCTGTCGTAGGAGTCTGTCGTAACCTGCGCAAAAGTTACGACAATTTCGTTTCGAGAATACGGGTTTTCTTTCGAAATTGTCGTACGCACTTTTTTCGTCGTAAGTTCGCTTTGAGAATCCAGCCTCCGAGCTGGTTTTGTCAGCGGTGCCGTGGTTGCCGACTTGCCGTGGTGCAGCGTGCGTGCAGCCCTTGCATATCTCAAACGGCCACGTTGTCACAGACCGTATATCGTCGACGCGCCACCAAGTGGCAACGCTCGTAACCACAACATCCACGCCGTAGCCTCTCCCGTCTGGCACAAGTGACGTC
>JAZHYW010025618.1:0-11404 GCA_037355805.1 Ixodes ricinus | reverse complement strand
TACTTCGTTCCAGTTGCGTAGCGCTGCATCATGCGTGCAATATCTGAATTTTATATGCCCCTCTGCGTAGATGATGAATTTATACTGCTTCAATTACAGCCTTTTCATATGTTTTCGTTGGCAACAATGAAGTTCTGACGTCACACAACACAAAGCCAGCATTTCTGTCTCGTCGTTTTCCTGCAGATGAATTCCGCAGCGAACCGTTTTTGTTGTTGCGCCGCTTGCTTTCGTGGATGGGTGGTTTTGGTTACCGGATTGGGGTTACCACAACCCGCCATTTATGACTCAGGTATGACGATTTCAATACACTGGCTAGGCATGCAGTGACAAGGAAAATGGATAATCACTGTACTTGGGACGGACCCCGTACGTGAAGATTGAGATCGCAACATACCCAGTAATCTTCTCACAAAGGCTGATCTAAGGCTCTAAGCGGACAGAAGGCTCGTAAGCTGGTGTGATGCTGTGCCAATGATATTTCAACTACCGCCTCCTCGCCGCGTGAAGGCCAGTGGGGCGATTATGCAGAAACTGAAACCCAACTTAAGCTGGTATCTGGAAACGATGAAAGATGTGGTTGCGCACGGCCGATTATGTCAACCCGCGCGTGGCCAGGCGTGGCTGATTTAAGCTCGTTGCGAATCAAGTGACGGCATGCATTTGAACGGTGCAATTGGCCTTTATTACCGCGGACATACGCCAGGCGACTCACTGGCCTCATTACAGATCCATTCCGTTCGCCGATATATTTAGGTACGCAGCAAATTGTACCAGCTATTGCCGCTCTGGGCAAAACGCCATCAACTGCTTTTGCAAACGCTCCCTGCTTTGATCGGTACAACGCCGGGTGTGTTTATTGCGAAACGGCATACGTTTGCTCAGCTTATGGCTGTCTCCCTGTTTAGTACCCTACTTAAATACGGTTCTTTTAATGCAGTTCCCAAGCATGTGCAAAAAAAGTCGCGCCTTTTGAAATTACTCGCCAGCCATAAGCTGAGCAAACGTCGCATTCGCCGTGCTGCAGGCCTACCGATCAACCTAAGGCACTTGCAAAGTAAAGGATGGAACCCCTAACGCAGGCGGCACCTAAGTACCTGAAGCGTAAACCTATAAGCAGTCCACTGGACGGTGATGAACGCAGGTATTCCCTTCAAACAGGTCCGGCGTTCTAAACAACCGGGCGTTCAAATGCAGCAGTCTGACGGACTGGGCATTTGAATCATGAATCCGCGCTCCATTTTTATCAGGCAACGGGCCAAACCAGAACCGGGTACGTCACTTAAATATAACCTATAAATATCGTTTTCAGATGCTTCGCTCGCGTGAATGCGGTTTTCGTTATCAATCAGGATATTGATCCAGTTTGGAAAGTCAGATGAACAGTTTCGATAACGCAGCATCACGAACTACATTGCTCTCATCGCTGCGGCAGCTCGCTCTTCTATGAGATGATTGCTGCATAAGCGGATCTTGATCATGACGGGAACCCACCAGTCACTTTACGCACATGGCGATCCGCTTCTTGCCTTCGTCACTGCACGTCTCGCGGAAAAGTGCGTGTGGAACGACAATGTCTTCGCTCCGCATGCGGTGGCCGGTGGTTGTGGCACCCAACCGCGCAGCAAAAATCTCGCCCAACTACGAAACAAGTTGAGCACAACAACAAAACGAAGCACGCTGAGGCAGACAACAATGTCATGCTGCTTTGTGTTTTGTGACGTCAGAGCTTCAGTGTTGCCAACGCAAGCAGCGTTTACGCTAGAGTGCGAGTGGAGCAGCATAAATTCAATTACTCACGCAGAGGGTCATATAAAATTCAGATATTGCACGTACAGCACGATCTCGAGGCAATAACAATGATATTCAATTGTTTTTTTTCTCGAGATACAAAATTTGACCGGACAATCCCTTTAAAGAGAGGGGTCTACGTGGCGGCAGCGCTTTTCATGTGTGGCCGTTCCATTCCGGGACACCAGACACCACAGCCATAATGTTCCGGAGGCTCCTTCATGCACCGATTGAACGGCGTGCCAGATGCCCCAGCTCGCTTCTCACCCGCCCAACCCGCATCCACGAAATCTGGACTTCTGCGAATCGGACTGCCATCCTCCCAAATACCAACAATCCCTGTCGTCGTCATTATGCATGTATATACTCATGACATTATCATGTTCACTACGACGCGGCGCCGCGGGCCTCCATGGTACTGAGCTGGGGCCCTATGTTGCGCTTTTTGGACTCTGACGGCGACTAGAGTGAAGGAAGTGACGTCAACAACACAGCAAACGCAGATTGGGTGTTGACAGAAGAAAACAAAATCAACATCCGATCTGCGTTTGCTGCGTTCTTGACGTCACTCCCTTCTCCCTAGTCGCCGTGGGAGTCCAAAAAGCGCAACCTAGGGCCCCTGGTGCCTTTCCGCGGTGCCGCGGCTCTCCAGAGTCACATAAATAAAGTCTTAAGACGAAAGACAAAATTCTTTACTGATCAACAATCGGTAGCGCCTCAAAAAAAAAATAACAATAGTGTGTCCCCATTTATAGAATACAAATTCCAAAACTACCCCATACCAGTGGCTCACATCAGTGAAATAACATAACACCGCTTTGGCGGTTTCTGAAAACATCAAATACACATCCTCTATTTCCCTCCAACTTAAACTGGAGAATAAAAGTTGGTCCTCAAGAACGCTGAGCCGCTGCATCTTTGGGAATTGGCGGAGAACGCGTCCACGAACATAAAAGAGCAGCGAGATGACAAAGAGAGGATTGGCTTGGCCGAACTGAATCTGGCTTTAAGCAAAGCTAAAGCCAGATACCGCAAGCTACTAAGATGTGCTACGAAGAATTTATCACAGAAAAAAGATTAACATTCATAATCGTAAATTAACCATTTGTTGTGTTCGAAAGGAGTCACTCTGATAAAACAAATACGTGTTTGCAGTAATAGTATGCGTTTAATGCTTTATATAGTGCTTTTTACGACCGCTAGTGGCGCTGTCATAATCGCCGCAGAGAACTGTCTACGAAAGCACTTTTTTGAGTCTCCGCTATGCCTCTGTTAGCGGGTCTCATAGCGGGTAGCGGATAGCGTTGCGGAAAGGCCAAAACGATCTACGAAAACTTCCTATTGATCTTATGCACTGGATTCCATACCTCCTTCCACAAAGCACGACTGTTTATGAAAGATGCGTATGCTTTGAAGCTATCTTGTTTATACTTCCTGAAAATGGACCGTGCGGGAGATTTTATTATTTTAAAAGGTGATGAGTTTAGTTTCCGTTGGTTATCGGAGAAAAATTCTCCACGTTTTGTTCTGTTTCTTTATCGCTATGCGGCAGTGGTTATTCCACCATGGTTTCGGTTTCTTAGGAATGTACTTGGTAATATGCTCAGTTCTGCAAACAATGGAGAGCTCTTGAAGAGACGTACGCGCAAAAAAGACGCTTGTTTAAAAGCTGATCAGTTTTCTCCATCAAATTTCCGGTGGGGAGTTCGTGTTAAAAGTGTAGCATATTGTCGAATGAAATTTGAAATTATGCGAACATGGTTAGTTCCATATTGGTTAGGATTGACCCCATGAGAAGAACGGAACAGTGTTGGGTTACTAAACAAGGGGTCAATGGAGGGAATGAGCGGGTGGGAGCACTGAAATATCTAGCCTCTGAGTCGCTGAGCAAGCATGATCTTAAAAAGAAACAAATATTTTGATCATTGATCATCTTGTATCAAATGAGGTTATGAACGTTAAAATTTCCAAGGATTAAAACAGGTTTTCGGAGCTGGCCATAGAGACACTCAACTACGTCCCGAGTAAATGGATAGTTATGAAGTATGTAAATGTTGTAAATTGACATCAAGCGTTCAGACAAAACACGAGCTGCCACAGCCTTCAAAGTAGTAATAAAGGGTACCTCAATACATAGAGTACATCGCTGAACAATTATAACTAACCCACGTGAGGTGTTTGGAGAATGGAAACGCTCTTTCCGAAAAACATAAAAGTGCGGTAAGAAGCCAGAATGGTTGTCGTTCAAATTGGTTTCTTGAAGGCAAAGACTAAGTGATGATGGTGGTTTTGGTAATTGCACACATAATCATGGTTATGTTGCAATCCTTGACAGTTCCACTGAAGGAAGACTTCTTCTATCATATATAAGGTGGTATTATACAGCCCATGTCTAACTAAACTTTCAAGTCAATTTTAATTTGAGGTGCATTTTTTTATGCATCTTTAAAACTACCTGTAGTATTACAGGTGACCCAGGGTGAGGACTATGAACTAGAGTGGTGCCTTTCCACCATGGACGTCCGTCCGCTCTCGTCCATTGGTTCGTCTGGAGACGCCGCAAGAGCACACCTAAGGGTCTCTGACCCAGGCGGCTGGACAGGTATACGGGGGCCACCATACGAACGAGAGTGACCATGGCATTTAGTTAATTGGGCTGCAGGCGGTACGGTGTACAGTCCTCCGTGCTTGGTTTTAGTTGATTCCAACGGACCGGCATTCACATTTCGGTCCGAGAGAAGCCAGCTAGCAGCTCCTGTTCAGATTGAGGTGGACAAAGAGGGTGACACAGATTGTCGAAGGACTTGCTGCGTCGAAGGAACTCTGTGTTCCGTTGTAGTTATTGGCCATGCAGATCCCCGGCGCACGGCCTCAGCATAGGAGCCCAAAGACCGAAATGAGTCGCGTTCCTCGGCCTCTGGGTAGCTGATGTTTTCCTCTGTTTTGATGGTAAGGGACTCTTCTCCTGCTTCCACAGAGGGAATACACGTGAGTGTGCAGTATGAAGTCTTTTGCAGTTTGCACAACACAATGAGCTTGCACACATCTACTGGAGCCGTTCCCAAGCTGCTGGCACCTAGTACCTTTGGGGCTTTGGGATGGACGGCCGAACGCGACAGTTGATGTAGCCAGCTTTTACAGATGCAGGTAAAGAACGAAGCTCAAAGGTTCATTCTCTATCAACCTATACCTAGGTAAATACGATATTTACTTCGTGGTTTCAAGTCCATCTTTCTGAACATGATCCTCTTTGCACCAACTACTGCAGAGGTGCGGATGCCCTCAAGGTCTCCTCTTCGCTGGTTTGCGGGAGGTTATTCTCAGAAATAACTCCACGAACGGTGTTTAGCGCGTGGCAAGGATACACCGTGGCTTTCACGTGTGGAATTGTGTTCAGGGTGACCAACACTAAGCCTTGTTATTATGAGTTTGCTTCTGCCAGCAGGTCTGCGGAGTGCAGCTTCTTTGCGTGATAATCATCTCCAATGCACGAGTCAAGGATTATTACAACAGGAAAAGGTGACCGGTTAGACATTGAACGCTGTCGATTTTCGGAATGAATTCCAAAGAAATTAAGAAACATGTCATACTTCGACTCTTGAGCTTTGAGAATGGGTAGGGGGCGAGGGCGCTTCTAGTCGCCACGAACCAGGTTTTGGTTTGGGAGGAGCAGCCGTAGAAAAGACCAAATGACCTCAGTGCTCGTGGTACACCGTCCGCCACGGAGCCTTACACGGCGACGGCCAACATACCATAACAGAAGAGGCTGAGCTATATCAACCAGTCAATCAATACTTTATTCTCTTTCACAGGAAAGATGGCAGCTGGGACAAAAAGCTGCAACAAGGGAGTATTAGTGGCGTGCCGGCACTATACCCAATTTCGGTTCAATAAAATAAATTCCGTCACCAGCCGAGATTTGCCTTTGCCGCCTAAAAAAAAAGGAAAAGGGAGGTTCTAAAAGGGTGAAAAGTGAAAGATAAAAGGGGACAATAGAAAAAGGCGATTGGACTTAATCACCCTTGCCTGGCTTTACCAGGACTCCTGTCTACGAGAAGTGGGGCCAAAGTGGTGTATTGCCTAGCCGGGGGCACAAAGGGTTCAAAGCTATCCCAGGCTCGGCAAAACCACCAGGATGCCGCAGCGATTAAAGTTAAGCCACTTGGTAGCAGTTCATTAAAAAAAGCGAAAAAAACAAGGACGAAAAAGAAGGACACGTACGTCAGACAATAAGCGCTTACTCGCAACTGAAGTTTGTTTTTTTTAACTAGGAAAACACGAAGACAGTTACCTTTGCCGGCTGCCCATGCGTGATTCAATTATCCCCTCCCCCCTTACCGGTTCTAATCTACAAAACGAAGGAACCTCTTTTGTTGCCACCCCTTAACGTGCGCGTGGCACTGCCGTAGATAAGAATGCTTCCTCCGCATCGGTTAAAGAAAGTGACGGGTAACTCATCACCCAAAGTTTTGGTCATAAAACCCTCTAAATCCTCCTCGCTCTCTGATCCTTAAGTCGTCCTAAAATATTTGTGTGTTTTTAATAACAGGGCCACATTCACACCTTCCGCAGTGGAGTGCTAAGTGGCCAGGCGGAGTGTTATGGAGAGTTGCAGTGCTACCTCAGCCTATCATGAATACAACGTCCAGTCTGGCCGACGTAGGCCTTACCACAAGACAGTGGAATGCAGTACACGACGCCGACTCGGCAGTTGACAAACTGATTTGCATGTTTGTTTCCGCATAAAAAAGCGCTTTTTCTTTTCTGACACGCGAACCGTCCTGCACAACTGCATCAATCTTTCTGGTTCACGGAAAACAACTGGAACGTCATACCACAGAGCGACGTTCTTTACATTAGGGAGACACCGTGGAGTTACGGAAGCACCACTGGCCTGGCACTCTTCCTTCGTGGTGCACGATTTGTTGCCCTTTCAGACGGTTTAGTAAAACCCCTTGACACTTCCTCCAGCACCCGTGAAAGAAAACCTGCCTCTTTTTTTTTTTAACTGCACATTAAAATTTTTTTCACACCGTGATGGAATGATTTGCCGTCAATGTCGATCCCAGGCGGACACCGCGATGCCTCTCTTTACGAGTTTTGGAGCGTGCAGACTGAGCGCAAAAAAAGCCCTTTCTTCGAACAGGACTGTATGTCCAACACACACGGTTTTGCATCAAACGAAGTGACAGAACTAAAATTGCAGACGACCGTCAGAACGGGTTTCAAAAATAAAACTAAGCCCTTTTTCCTTGTCTGCGAAAATGGACATCACACATTCAATTGCATTCGTTCTGTCAACATCATCAACAAAAATAAGAAAAAATCGTCTACAAATCTAATCACTCTTTTTTACAACCTCACTCTGCCGGAGGCTTTTCTAGAAGAAACGTTAAGTTGGCCAAGAAAAATATTGCACAGAACCGGAGCTACTACATGAGCCGATGCAAATTCCATTCCGTTGAACAAAAATGAGCCCTTCTAACTTCAGTTGCGAGTAAGCGCTTGATTGTCGTACGTGTCCTCTCTTTTTTCGTCCTTCATTTTTTTGCGTGCTTTCAATTTTATCATGCACAGGATGCCCTGTATTCCAAACATGGTAAAGCAACGCACATCCAGGCGTGGGTAGCTAAGGTGCATTCATATGGGCCAATTGGTAATACATTATTACGATTAAAAGCGCTAAAAAGAACGAGAACCAGTAAAAGAAGACACACACTCAAGAGCGCACTTACAACTGAAGTTTAATCTGAATTGATCAAAAAGAAAAAGAACATATATGCCTGATCAGAAAAACACCGTATGCAATGTATGAACATCATCCTACTAATCTACATTTATTCTTCCCAGCTTGGCCTATCAAATAACAGTAAATATGCCACTTCCGAATCGTAGAGCGCGATCGATGGGGAGCTAACGCACGTACACGACCGAACGTCTTTATAAAATACGCGTCTGAAATTTCCCCTGTAATTTTATTTCGCTTCCAGGCTAAGATAACTCTTCCTCAAACTTTGGCACAGAATCTCATCTACTGCAGTGTAGCGCAAAGTTACTCTCGGGCGACGATCTCATTGCCAGTGGGTGTTCTCTTAGTCGATTATTTATGCAGCGTCCGGACTGCCCTATATAAGCCCCTCCCACAAGTTAAAGGCATTCTGTACAGCACCTTCCTTGAACTCTAACAATCTATACTACGTTTCAGCTTAGGTCCGAGCGCGGCCGAGGTTATGAGCCGAAGGCCAATCAAATAGCAAAGATTCAGAAAATTATGGTGTGCTCTCTGCAGTTGATGGGACCAGCCGGTATTCGCCGTCTCTCTATGCATGCTCCTCCGCCGACGAGTCCTATCAAGCGCGGAGAGCACGCTACGACGTTGCGCATTTTACGCTGTTTGATTGGCCCTTTGGCTCCATAAGCATCAGCTGCGCTCGAACCTAGGTGAAATGAAGTATAGTCACATGCTTTTTCTTACAGACACCCACACTAGATCCGTATTGAACCATGATTAAAAGCGCTAAAAAGACGTACACAAGATAGAAGACAAACACGGGCGCTACTCACAACTGGATTGGAAAAAGAGATAGATATATATATATATATATATATATATATATATATATATATATATATATATATATATATATATATATATATATATATATATATCTGATACACTTATCGTCACCAAGGCTACACATGCGTCGAGATACAAAAGCATAAAACCGTTTACATATGTTTATCGAAAAAACGAATCTCAGCATTATACAATGCTATTGACGTAGTCGCTGACGTACTGGGGTCCCCTGTTCTTGATAAATATGCACTCTTGCAGTTTGCGTGCTCTTTAAATTCTGCTTCTACCGAGAATCTTGGTATCGCCGAAGCGTGGCTCGCATTGGCAGGCCCTACACTGCGCGGGCAAATGTGCCCGCGCACTGCAAGAGCATGCTGTGTGACCTTTTACTTTCTGTAGGGTGGCCTCCTGCCACACTCGTCACAGTCTATGTTAGGGTGGCAGGCAGCGCCACCTAAGAAAGTAGGTCACAGAACCAGGCAAGTGACGCAGTCGGTACTACAGAGATACTGAGGCCAGAGGTTGTACCATTATGTACACAAAATGGCGCACAACCTCAGAAGGTTGCGAACAGGTACGGAGTACTCTCTCGTGTTTTCAGCTGCGCGAAACTCGGACCAATCAGAGTTTGACTCTACTAATTGCTAAAGAAAGCAGGCACAGAGCGAGGATGTGGACACGAAGCACGCCAGGCCGTGCATTCGAATGCGTCACAGGGGTCGTGTATGAAATCCCCCAACGTGTGGAAAATCTTATGTTGGACAAACGGGAAGATGCACGAATGACCGCTTAAGAGAGCACGCACAAGATTTAAGAGACAAATGACAGGGCACATTTGCCCGCGCACTGTAGGGCCTGCCAATGCGAGCCACGCTTCGCCGATACCAAGATTCTCAGTAAAAGCAGAATTCGAAGAGCACGCGAACTGCAAGAGTCATATTTTATCAAGAAGAGGGGACTCCAGTGCGTCAGCAACACGTCAATAGCATTGTATAATGCTGAGATTCATTTTTTCGATAAACATATGTAAACGGGTTTATAGATCTTGTATTTCGCGCATATGCTATGCATCAGTATATGTATAGATATATATATATATATATATATTCAACGGGCATGGTGGCGGTAGGCCGAAGGCGAAGGCGTGGGTATTACGGGAAGAAAAAACCTTCGGTGAAAACAGCGACGTTTTGGCCGGAGTCCGGACTTCGTCAGGAAGAATATATCGTCCGTTGTTGCTGTTTTCACCGAAGGTTTTTTCTTCCCAGTATATATATATATATATATATATATATATATATATATATATATATATGTACTTCCATCTTCTTTTCCAATACAGTTGTGAGTAGCTCTTGTGTACGTCTTTTAGCGCTTTTAACACGTGGTTCAAAACAGTCAACACCAACTAGCCCAACAACAAGTCCTTTTACACCTAGATCCCCCTGCCCACTCTTGCACACAGTTTAGCCAATTTCTGAGGCGCTGAGAGTAGTACTGAAGCCCATAATTTACAGCGGTGCTGTTAAGGGCTAGTTTATCTAGTTTCGTGTCCGTGGACAAATAAATTTCGACACAAAATTCCGGACAGCCACCACCATTTATAAGCGACGGCAGCAGCCTTTCCAGCCTTTTCACTCTGGTTTTCATCGAGATGGAAAGGCTGAACTTCTCTAGGCGTCGTCCTAAAAGTCGTCCGCGAGGACGACGCCTAAAGGACGACGTCCTCGAGGCGTCGTCCTCGAGGTCGTCCTAGAAGTCGTCCTTGATGCCGTCCTAGACGTTTTACTTGAAATCGTCCTTGAGGTTGTTCCTGAGGTCGTCCATGGCGTCGTCCCCTAGGCGTCATCCTCGAGGTCGTTTTAGAGAGTCGTCCTTGAGGTCGTCCTAGACGTAGTCCTTGAGGCCGTTCTAGACGTCGTCCTCTAGGCGTCGTCCTCGAGCTTGTCCAAGAAGTCGTCCCACCATAGTACAGCTTACGCTGGTCTTCCTTTTCACCAGAGTGGAAAGGCTTTTTCTCCTCTTCTTTAGACACTGGCTAATTTTGTTGATATAGGTCACAACGGCAGGTCTAACATTATTTCTAGTCTCACCACCACTCTTTCTCCCTCCCTGAAGTTCTCGCAATAATCTTTCTGCCACCATTTTGATCAGCGTAAGCGTATACCCACCGTCCTCTAATTTCTTCACTTGCCTTCCTAAGATGTCCACTACAGTATATGTACAAAATATTTTTAACGATGCTTTTAGGCACGTGGTAGCAGTACCTCTCCTAATAATCTTGGAGTGGTTTGAGTTAAATGATAGCACCACTTTTTCGCTTTAGTGCAGTAAAACTAACAAACATGTGACGTCAAAAACAGAAGTATGAGTTCCAATAATTACAAGCTACACCAAACTGCGCAGGATTTTCTGTGATAAAACTCAAACCAAGGCGCAAATACTAAAAACATCTAACATTCTTGATATAAACACTGTTCTTTCTATACTGCTCTTCAGTGAAACAGGAAAAGGTAATCATCTACATATATAAATATTCGAATGACTTTACTATGTAACGTATCTTTAATATCTCGGTCACACTTTGCTGGACAAAAACCGCTTAGTACTGATTCTACAATCGTCCTAATACATAACCCCCTTTCTCTATGACATCCGACCCCCAAACAAACTATAGGTGGAGTCGAGGTCGAAGCCTAACATCTCCAAGAAACTCCCTCCTTGAACGCCACATTCATTCTAAAACTTAAAAAGCCTCTGACACATAAAAAAAAAATTCATGCTAGGCGTTGAAACGGCAAATCTGGACATTACAAAAATATTGTTTCGCTATAAAGTTGCGTAGTTTTTTTATACAAGACAGAAATACGAGGCCCAATTCAAAGTTCCCTCCAGTGCACTGTGACGTAACAGTGTACCGCAAGGTGTCGGGTTGGTCAGAAGGGAGGCATCGACCTGCGTCACTAAAAGTGGGTTCGCCGGAAGTCACGTGAGTTTCACCCCTCGTGCTCTCCGTGACCGTGCCTAAGACTTTTT
>JAZHYW010025617.1:0-20936 GCA_037355805.1 Ixodes ricinus | reverse complement strand
TTATTCGTGACATTTTGGTGGAGGTGCGGGGTACCGCATGCCCCTGCCGCGTACCCCTCCGAGGGCCCGCAGTGCAAGTCCGACGCCAAGCCCAGGAAGAACCAACGAAGGCACTACTGAGATCCGGTTCAGTCGTCGCACCCAAGGCCTACACCCGGAATTCGGACCTCTGCCACCCAGGACCAAGCAGCCAACGAGGCCGACGATGGCCAACCAGTCGCCGACCCCCGCCGCTCCTGCCCTCGTCTACCTGCCCGCCGCACCCCGTACGCCCACTCCCTTCCACGGCGAGATCCACGAGGATGTCGAAGACTGGATCAAGCACTACGAGCGTGTGGCGCGCCACAACGGATGGACTGCGGAGCAGTGTCTCCAGAACCTCTACTTTTCGCTGGAGGGTACTGCGAGGCATTGGTTCGAAAACCACGAGGCTTCGCTCACTTCGTGGGACATCTGCGTCACCCAGTTGAAGCGAACCTTCTCGAACCAACACCGGCGACAGAATGCGGAGGACCTGCTCCAGACGCGGACACAAGCCCCCGACGAAAGTGTGACCAGCTACGTTGAAGACGTGCTACGACTCTGTACACGCGCCGACCCGCAAGCCACCGAGGAGAAGAAGTTGCGCTTCCTCATGAGGGGCGTCAAGAGTGAAATCTTCGGTGGCCTTGTCCGCAGCCCCCGACGACGGTAGACGGCTTCGTGGCCGAGGCGACCAACATCGAGCGAGCGCTGTCGGCCAGAGCTGTGCACTATCAACGACTCGCCGGTGTGTCAACGGCTCCGGCTGTCTCGCCCCCTCGCTCCGATGTCGATGGTGTCGGCATCGAACACCTGCGGCAGATAATCCGGGACGTCGTCCGGGAGGAGATCAAGAAGCTTCTACCTGCTGCCGCAAGCCGAGCTCCGCCCTCAATCGCCGAGATTGTCAGGGAAGAAGTACATCAGGCGCTGCAGCCAGAAGTTCTCGTCAGCGCCACTCCCGAACCGCCCACGCTGAGTTACGCCGCAGCTACCCGACGACCACCGCCCCCAGCTCACCAGTATACGGCGCCACCCCGACGTGATCCTCCAGCGCCACAGTATTCCCGACGCCAAGAAGATCGGGCGCACGTCCGCCAAGAACAAGCTGCGCCGCGAAAGACTGACGTGTGGAGGACGGCCGATCGACGCCCGTTGTGCTATCACTGCGGGGAAGCCAACCACATCTACCGACGATGCCCCTACCGCCAGCTGGGCCTACGAGGGTATGCGCCCAACGACCCTCGACCACGTCTCGGAGAGCGACCTCGGGACATCGAGGACTACCTCCGCCGCTCTTCATCCCCTGAGTCGTCTCCCCGCCGAGGATTCCGTTCACCGTCTCCCCGCCGCTCGCCATCGCCCTTCCACCGGTCTCGCCGAGACAGCCTGTCACCCATCGCTTCCCGTCGGGAAAACTAGGCGCGGCAATGCCGGGAGGTGGTGTTGCCGAAGACGAACGATGCCAAGATCCTCCAAGATCGTCGGAGCTCTCCCACTCTAACGCCGCAACGCCCCGAAACGACGTTTCTGTAACAGTGTCGAATAACCTCAACGTTATCATCGACGGCCACGACGCGACGGCACTCGTCGACACCGGAGCAGACTACTCCGTTTTGAGTGGGAGACTCTCTCGCCGCCTTCGGAAAGTTATGACGTCGTGGGACGGACCGCAGATACGAACCGCCGGCGGACATCTCATCACGCCTGTCGGCAGGTGCACTGCTCGCGTTGAGATCCACGGTGAAACCTGCCCTGTCAAGTTCGTCATTCTGCAAGACTGTTCGAGGGACGTCATTCTCGGAATGGACTTCTTGTGCGAATACGGCGCCATCATCGACCTTGCGGAGAACAGGCTGACGCTTCGGAAACCTGTCCCATCGGCAGAAAATCCCAAAGCGACGTTAGCTGCAGTGCGAGTCCTTGCCAGCCATGTAAACCTGCCGCCGCTGTCGAGTGTCTTTGTACCCGTCGGGACCGAAGAAGCCACCTGCGGTGTAGCACTCTTGGAAGGAAGCGCCCAACTTCTCGTTGGACGAGGGATTGGCATTGCAAGAGGCGTAATCGAGATCCAGGACGGGTGTACCGTAGCCCTTGTCACCAACTTCCGGCAAGAGTCGCAGCACCTTACAAAGGGTACAGCTGTGGGCTTCGTCGAGGAAATTCCGGACTCAGGCGCGATCGCCGTTATCTCAGACGACGCCTCTCCGACGCAGCACAAGAGAACCACGCCATCAGAGCTCGACATCGACCCATCCCTCCCAGCCCCACAACGACGACAACTCAGTGACCTTCTCGCCGAGTTCAGTGAGTGCTTCTCCACGTCGTCAAAGGTGCGCCAAACGACGGTTGCGAAACATCGAATAATCACTGATGACGACGCTCTCCCTGTGCATCGGCCACCGTACCGAGTCTCCGTGAAAGAAAGGGAAGTTATCCAGAAGCAAGTTCAGGAAATGCTTGATGACGACATCGTCCAGCCCTCAAACAGTCCGTGGGCCTCCCCAGTAGTCCTAGTGAAGAAAAAAGACGGAACCCTGAGGTTCTGCGTGGACTACCGCCGGCTGAATGCAGTAACAAAGAAGGACGTCTATCCGCTGCCCCGCATCGACGACACCCTGGACCGGCTGCGCCATGCCCGATACTTTTCGTCGATGGACTTGAAGAGCGGGTACTGGCAGATTGAGGTCGACGAACGAGATCGTGAGAAGACGGCCTTCGTCACACCGGACGGACTGTATGAATTTAAAGTGATGCCGTTCGGGCTGTGCACAGCGCCGGCAACCTTCCAGCGTGTTATGGACACCGTCCTTTCCGGCTTGAAATGGCAGAGCTGTCTCGTCTACCTCGACGACGTTGTCGTGTTCGCCACCGAATTCGACGAGCACCTCAGACGACTCCGAGCCGTGCTACGGGCCTTCAAATCTGCTGGGCTGACACTCAAGCCTTCGAAGTGCCGGTTCGCCTATGGAGAGCTGAAATTCTTGGGCCACGTCGTGAGTGCTCAGGGTGTAAGCCCTGATCCTGCAAAGACGTCCGCTGTCGCCGAATTCCCCAAGCCATCGGACAAGAAGGCCGTCCGTAGATTCCTTGGGCTGTGCGCCTACTACAGACGTTTCGTGCGTGACTTTGCACAGATTTCTTCACCGCTGACGCATCTGACGAAGGACGACGTGCAGTTCCAGTGGGGAGAAGAGCAAGAACAAGCGTTCGACGAACTCAAGCGAAGGCTGCAGTCGCCCCCTATCCTCGGACATTTTGATCAGTCGGCGGAGACAGAAATACACACGGACGCCAGCAATACCGGTCTCGGTGCGGTGCTCGTTCAGCGACAAGAAGGGGCAGAGAGAGTAATTGCTTACGCAAGCCGGGCGCTGTCTAAGGCAGAACAAAATTATTCAACGACCGACAAAGAATGCCTTGCTGTCGTCTGGGCGATAACCAAGTTCCGTCCGTACTTGTACGGTATCCCGTTCCGCGTGGTCACAGACCACCACGCCCTCTGCTGGCTCGCGAACCTCAAGGACCCGTCAGGACGCCTCGCTCGCTGGAGTCTGCGACTGCAAGAATTCGACGTAACCATTGTGCACAAGTCTGGCCGCAAGCATAATGACGCCGACTGCTTGTCTAGGGCCCCAGTCGAATCTCCTCCTGACAGCACCGACGACGACGATGACGCTCGTTTTCTCGGAGCAGTTACAGATATCGACATGGGAGCACTTCAACGAGACGACCCGGAGCTTCGCGCCGTGATCGACCACCTCGAAGGTCAAGGAAGTTCCGTTCCGCGAGTCCTGGCCCGAGACTTGTCAAGCTTCGTTCTGCGGCGAGGTGTGCTCTTCAAGAAGAACTTCGGAACCAGCAACCCTGCCTGGCTGCTGGTTGTGCCTGCCAGCCTGCGAGAAGAAATCTTTCAAGCATGCCACGACGACCCGACGGCTGGACACCTTGGCTACAGCAGGACGCTCGCCCGGATTCGTGACAAGTACTACTGGCCAAGACTCCCGAAAACCGTCCATCTGTACACACGGTCGTGCCATGAGTGCCAACGACGTAAGAAGCCTCCGACAAAGCCAGCAGGACTCTTGCAACCGATATCTGCCCCGACTACGCCCTTCCAGCAAGTCGGAATGGATTTGCTTGGGCCGTTCCCAACATCGACGCAAGGGAACCGGTGGATTATCGTCGCGACCGATTATCTTACACGATACGCCGAGACGAAAGCCCTCCCATCGGGAACAGCGGTGGAAGTCGCCAAGTTTTTCGTCGAGTCCATTCTCCTTCGACACGGCGCACCTGAAGTGCTGATCACAGATCGAGGGTCATCTTTCCTGGCACAGCTGACTCAAGAGGTACTTCGGCTCAGTCACACCAGCCATCGACGAACCACCGCTTATCACCCGCAGACCAACGGGCTAACAGAGCGGCTCAATAAGACCATCGCCGACATGATCTCCATGTACGTCGACGTGGAGCACAAGACGTGGGACGAGGTGTTGCCGTACGTCACATTCGCGTACAACACAGCGGTACAAGAAACCACAGGAATGACGCCGTTCCAACTGGTACATGGCCGGACGGTTACCACAATGCTGGACGCCATGCTGCCTCACGTGTCAACCGACGATGGCAACGACGACGCTCAACTGATCTGTCAACGCGCGGAGGAAGCTCGTCAACTGGCAAGAATCAAGATTCAAGAGCAACAGCGAGTTGACGCACGCCGGTATAACCTTCGTCGCAGGGACGTCCGCTTCCAACCCGGGGACCGGGTATGGGTGTGGACACCAATTCGGCGCCGCGGTCTCAGCGAGAAGCTTCTCAAGCGCTATTTCGGACCCTACAAAATCATCCGACGCATCGGCGATCTGAACTACGAAGTTCTACCTGACGGAACGCGCCCATCTGCAAGACGCCAGCCACGACCCGAGGTGGTGCACGTCGTCCGGCTCAAGCCGTATTACGAACGATAGAACTTTGGACTCTTCGTCAAAGAGTGAACTGGGAACTGGGAACTGTGGCTCGCGACTCTGCTATCTTTTGTTGTGTATTTGTGTTTTTCCTTTGTGCTGCATCGGGACGATGCACTTTTTTAAAGGGGGGATAATGCCGCGAGCGCAGCTGACTCAGTAGGCAGCGCGCTCGTGGCCTAGCGGTTATCGCGCGTGCCTTCCACGCAGAAAGCCCAGGGTTCGATCCCTGGGAGCGCCGCGTCTTTTATTTATTCTTTCAATTTAGATTTCTGGTAATTTCGAGAACCGTGTTGCTCGTTCTAGGTTAGAATGTTCTGCACGCCGAATGTTCCAGCGCGAATGTTCCAGAAGCCCACGGGTGCACAAAAGGGGCTCCGCGTAACCAGCCGGACTCAGTTTCGCCTCAGCGTTCGATCCTGCTGCTTCGCCGCTTTCGACGCCCGCGACGCTCTGTTGTTATCTTTCCTTTTTCCTTTTATTTTTGGGCACAAGTTCGCCCCATTAAACGTTTCAGTTTTCTCAGTTATTCCTTTGTTTTGTCACTTCGTTATTCGTGACAATATGATGCTGAACTCCAGTCATGTCCAAGATAGAAATATTCAACCTCATATGGTAACACAGTGTACGACATCGAGCGACATGAAATAGCAAAGGCGTCCACAGGAAAAGCCGTGCAACTTTACGCCAGACTATAACCTCCACCGGAACTAGGCGGCGTGCCTTACGAATGTCGAGGAGCAACAACAAAATTCCGAAAAAAAAAACAAGAACGTATAAAAAAGGTGTTCGGTTTTACCCGAAGACGCCGAATAAGACTGTGAACTTGTCTTCAAGCCTCTTACAGAATACTGTTGATATTAATGGACGTAAGACGCCTGTCCTTGTGTATAGCGGCGCCTCAGTATCAATAATTAAAAAGGACCAAACAAACACCCTGATAACCTTTATGGGCAAGCAAATTTAAGTTCAGGGTTTTGACGGCACGAAAATGTGATATGAAGAATGGACTACAGTTACCGTTGGCTTTCAGGGCGAGAGGGTTGAAATTGCGGCTCTGGTTATTGCTGGAGTAGACTATTAGTTTCTACTGTCCAGGCCAGACACAAAACGGCTGAAAATGAACATTTACTGGGACGATCAAGTCGCAGTCGAGAAGACAGCCGATTGCAGATCTGCTACCAACAAACACCTGGTAAATATTAACCATGTTGGATGAACCTGAGACTGGGTTCAAGCAGGAGACTCCTGTTTGAGCTTGTAGCGTTTTGTAACTCAATTTATCTTAATATTGATATTTTGAAGTGGTGACACTGACTCGATTTTATCATCTACAACACTTAGTTGAAGGCTCATTTCCGCCGCCGGGTGTGGCTGGAAATTGTCGAAAAGTTAGTTCTAGCGAATTTCCTGAATCGCGATCTCCTGCGCGATACCAGAGAGCCCTGAACCTATGGTGACCGTCACAACGCGACTATAATCTTTTTATTTTCAAATTTAGTTCATAATGTAGCTTGAAAGAAACCTTAATTTTCTGTTGCTGAAAGTTGAAACATGCTCATGCATTGATTGTGAATCGTTGAGTCATTGATCGACTCGATCCGGCAATAGGCTCATATCGACATTGCTGTTTTTAGTTTTCGACAAAAGACACACTCGTCGACATGGGATCCTCAAATAAAACGTTTATAAACATCTTGAAGCCGGAGTGAGCTGCTTACGATGGTTCCAAGGAATGATTTCGAGTTTTGTGTATTGTTCTTCAGATTTTTTTTTTGTGTTCGGTAAATCTGTTTTTTTAGTCAGCGTGAGGTCTGTCCAATATACTTAAATCCACACTCTAATGGTATTTCATACACAACACCAGTCTCGCAACATACCGATTTTTCCCGATGGCCCTTTTTGCACTCACTCACACCTGTTTGAAATGGCGTCAATTTACTTAACCTAAAATTTGAACTCAAGACCGTGTCCACTCCAAACTGCCTCGCACATGCCTTCAGGTTGTGAGAAACCTCATGAAAATATGGGATAACAGCAAAGCGGTTCCTTGATTTCTGTTCCGTTTCTCTCCTGCCTTTGATAAACAATTCTTATTGCCGTTTGATAAAACTGCCATCAAATCCTACACTAATCAAACTTTTTCACTGTCTTTCTACAATTAAGTGATATGATGGAAACACGACCTTTCTAACGCGTTCCTGACCAATGACTTACACGATCCCAGCCTTCACGGTCTTCGAATGACAACTCATTCTTGACAAAACCGGCTTCGAATTTTTGTTTTTTTCGTATTCCCAACATAACCCTCGATTCGCGTGAATACGTAAATCTAGAAACTGCAGAACATATTCCTCCGGTTTTTCCACTGTAACTCCAATTCTGGAGCCGTTGACCTTGTCACGCCTTTTATGCTTTCTGATAGACCTTCTGTAAACGTACATAGTAGGATGTCATCTACATATCTTCTCATTACTGTCATACCAGGGAACAACCCCTGCAGATTGTCCTGCACTGCACGATCCAATGAGTTTTAGTAAACTTCGGCTAAGATTGGTGCGAGTGATGACCCTATACAAACACCTTCATTTTGTGTTTCTTCTTTTTCTTCTGTACTCCACTACTGTTTACTTCAGATTAAACGAACATAAAATACATGTGAAGAACAATGCACAAAACTCGGAAATCGCAAAACATATCTCTCTGGTAGGAAATCGAAATCACACACAAAGAGAGGAACGATGTAAAGAGAGTAGTAAGGGGGACTGTGCAAATAAAATCTCTAGGCAACTGTATAGGTCAGGCTTCGCTACAGTTTCGAAGCAAATTAAAAAGCTTTCTAAAAATGTAATGCAATTATTTTAAAGTGCGACCTTGGCTATTTAAAGTGTGACCCTGAGTGAGAAATGGTAGACTAACGTACACTGGAAAATAAACGTTTAATAAAGCGAACTTAAACTTAAACTTAAACAAAAACGAACCGTACATTGTGCGATGGCGACTAATTAGTGACTGCCCCAAAGGAGCGCATTACTGCTGCTTTTATACTCAAGGTAGGTTCAGAATAGTTCTCAGCCAAAATGGACGATGAAAACCAAAATGGCCTGAAACGTTTAGGAAAAACAAACAAACAAACAAACAAACAAACAGACGGAACGAGCGGAGTTTAAACGTTTGTTCCTCCTCGTGGCAGCCGCGTGCGTTCCCAACTCCGCAACGCACACGAGAATGTGTCACCTACACGAGTGTTTGATGGATTATCAATTTCTGCAAATTCCCACAAGCTTGAAAGACAACACGAAAGGACACACTGCACGAGCACAACGTCTATTCTGCACATATTCCACTAGATCAGTTAATACGCCCCAAAGCCTCGATGCAAGTGAGCCCGAATATCATACAAAAACCTCGTGGACATCTTGCAAGAAACGTTTAGAAGAGTATCTTTGAACAACGACCCTAAACCGCGAACAGTGAAAATGATGACGTACTGCAACCCGTATACTTCCGAGGAATCACCATCACATCATTAACCTGCGTTACATCTCAAATTCCAAGCGAGCTCTGGTAGTCACCTTCGGTTTCCCCATTCGTTAAACCTTTGAGTTTGTGTGTCGCATGTCACTGACCCGAGAAATAAATATTCCCGCTGCGGTCAAACGTCGCCCCGCCCCCCCCCCCCATACGCACACACACACAGTTAAATATTTGCTCCACAGCTAATTATTGCGCGCGAACCACCAATTTCGATTTGTGTCATTTGTCATCGGGAGCTTAAAGGCCCGTTCACACATACAGCGGAGCGCTATAAGCACAGCGCAGACCTTGCACTAAGCGTGTGCTGACGGGAGCCTTCACCAGATTTCTATTGTACTGTCAAAACTGTTGCTCATGTGTGACTATAAGTAGCTGACGACACGTGAACAGCGCTGTGTCAGCGCTCCACCACATGTGGAAACCGGCTTTCAGTATGATACCTTCAATATTTTGTTTTACTCGAGAAACCGTAACTTTTCTATCTTTTTCCGGACGAGCGGAATTTCGCACGCACAGTCACGCGTTGTTTATGATGGCAACGTTTTCCCTTTTCATTTTTTACGAAAATTATGTAGCAATCCAATTGACGGTGAAGGCGATTTAAAAAAAAACACTAAAAAAAGGTCTGAAAGTTGTTTTTATTTTTTTAGAAATCGTCAGGGATTGATATACTCTTTCGAAATTCAGTGCCATGTTGTGGTTTAAAAGCAGTTTCACTTTCGACAAACTATACTCTGGCCATGAAACTGTATTTCATAGAGAACCGTCACTCTCAAAGGTCAATGAAAGATAAGAATTGATTCTGCGATCACCTCAAATTTATCTTTTAATTTGATTCAGTTTCGATGGTGCGAACCTAAGAACAAGCAGAAAACGGCGACCCATTTTGGCCGGTGTGTTGATTAAAAAATCTCGGTATTCAAGAGACGTCTCTAGATGCTCCCTGTCACCGGCCGAGGTGCCCGCAGTCTGACGGAGGCTCTTTGCGGAGAAGGCGCCGTGTAACCGAGCTTTCGGTTGCAGCACGTCAAAAGATCCCCAGGTGGTCGAAATGAATCCTGGGTTCTCCGCTGGGGTGTGCCAGATGCCCGTCGTTGGTTTAGCAGGTTAAAACCTCAGATTTAAAACCAGCGAGTTTAGAATGGCTCAACAAGAATGGAGAAATCAAAGAAAAACTGATTCTTCCATACACCAAAATGGCCACCATACTTGGCGCTACTTTCCCAGGAGACATTAGTCGACACCAGAGCAAGCAAATATTCGTAAAACCGGATATCGGGTTCAACCCGAAGAGAGAGCATTCAACTTTCAAAGCCGGTTATTCGGTTATTCGAATTTTCGAATATGAATAGCCGGTTTCGCAAAGTGATTATCTGATTATCTGAATTATTCGGTTTTATGAAATACACATATAAAAAATAAGAATAGTTTTTGTTTTAACGTTTACTCTAGTCACCGAAATCACAATAAATTCAGCATGTTCCTCTGGTAATTAGAAAGTAATACATTTAATCATCTTTCTGCATATGGCGAAGAGATCAATAAAGGCGCTCTTTTCAGCTGGTTGTCCACAGAGCTCGGTGTGCACCCGACACAAGGGGCTCTGGACTGGAATAGTTTCGTCATATGCGTCGATCAAACCCGGTGCACAGATTGTACAGTGGGGCCGCGTCAGTGTTGTGTTGGGACTGTTGTTCAATGCGTGCTCCCCCGACTGAACAAGAGCCCCAGCCAAGCGCAAACGTAGCGTTCCGCTACGCCAGCAGTGCGCTGCGCTAGAAACATGAACAAATAATTTATGTTGTTGGCGTTTTCATGGGGGTAGTTCTCAACTTAGACGCTAGGGGCGCGATGGCTAGATCTCCTGTTCAAGAGATGAACACGAGGACTTGTGTTAGAGGAAAGTAATACCGTTGAACTGTGTTTATGAAGCAGCTATTGTCATGTTTAACACTTTACAGAGAACGTATTATTTATCGCCAGAAAAATAAAATAAGGACTGCCCACTAGATATATTCAGCAGGTAGACCACTAAGAATTGCCCACAAAATATACCCAGCACTTTGGGATTTCTCTTCTGCTATAGGGGACCGATCTTCGTCTTCTGTGAGAGCTAGATTCAAGCTCGATGTCACGTAGCGAGCTGAAATACTAATAGATGATGAGTCGTGTGATAACATGAGCGAAGAACAGTGGTTCGTCTGCTAGGGCGAGTAAAGAGCGGGGGTTCGTCTGCTTTGAAACGCCATTGGCGGACGCAATCAAAATAAAAGTTCTTGCGAGTCATCCGGTAACTGAACCAGAGAAACATGCAGCGTATGTTACACTCGCGAACAATGTGGTCGAACACAAGCTCGAGTGGTGAGCGTCCGCGATTTCGCAGGGGAAGCGATCGATAGACATTGCTTCATTTGCAAATGCGTGATAGTTTTGCTGCCGTACATAAAGTGGTCGTTTCCGGAGAGAAGAAGTGCTCTTTAATCAAGCACATCCGGGGCCGCGAGACCTCCATCACCAAATGCATATCGTCGAGCATTATTTTTGCGATAATGTTTCAATAATACAATGCTCTAACCTTGGCTCCAAAGTTTTATAGCTGTTTTTCTTAGAAATTTTATGAATGGTTTACGATGCATTCATTGACGTAAGCGCGACTGCAGCGCGCCACTTCAAAATCGAATGATTGTTTCATCTCTGTGTAATGATTTAATGGTCAAGCTGTTTCACCACCATCATTGACCATTTACCAACCAGCTCAACTCAAACCGATAATTTCTTCCTAGCTTGTGCGCAAATGTGAATGTGTGCGTACTGCCGCTCCGTGTAGGCCGGGCGTGGATTTATCTGCTTGCGCCGGAGCCATGAGTGATTGCTTCGTAGCTTCGGCGCAAATGTGAATATATGCATACTGCCGCTCCGTATTTGCGCGGCGATAGGTTTATCTGCTTGATAGGACGACGTTCTAGAGGACGATTTCAAGGACGACGTCTAGTGGTGAATTCCGTTCGCCGATTTTGAGCGCTCCAAAAGCACCCCTTTTGGAGCAAGCAACTTCCGCTGGTAGATTTAGCTCCAGTTTGTCATCTTCCACTCGTAGATTTGTGGCAGCGCCCGCCCCGTGGAGTGCGTCCCATCCCGCCGAACTTGATCGATGGGATTTCAGGGAGTTTGGCGGAAGTGCACAGAAGCGCGCTACGTCATTTTCTTTATTTCGGTGGTGCGCATGCGCGGCGAGGTCGCCGGACCGGTCGGGCCGTCGAATTGGATCTGTTCGGATGCGCCGACGTCGGTTGTTTACGCGGGATTGTGACGGCTCGAACGCTTCTACCTCTTGTAGCTCAAAGATGCAAAGCCGGGACTGGAGAGTGACAAATCGTGAGCCCTGACATTTCTGATCGTTAGAAGAAGAACGATAAAAACAACGCCAGAAAATCAGAAGGAGGCAGATGCAAGGTTAGGCCTGTTCATTTTGTCGCCACTGATTGTTTACCTTTTCATACTGAATGCCGCCGGCGTTTTCTCGTGTAATTAAACAAGATTAAATTAGGCAACGACCGTGCAAGTGATGGTTTGTTACTTTTTTGTGTTTACCAGAAATCTGAACTCCAGCGATGGCGATCGCTGTGCGTGCCCCGCCGCTTCGAGGCGGCCGAAAGGTATGTGACGGTGGTGAACGCGGACGTCTTCCTCGTAATTACGGACATGGGCTCCGTGGCACGGATAGTTTCGCCCGGCCTTGTGTCGCGTGTTGTTTCTGCAGCTAAAGAGTGACAGTTGTGAACGGTCGTCAGAAAGCTCAGTCGGTCGAGGCGTTGGTCGGCTTGTCAAGTTCGAGCAGCGGCCATTTTAAACGGCTCATGGTCTCGGGCGGGTCGCTCCGAAAATGCGAGTCCATCTTCCGCTCGTCGATCTGGAGCGGGTACCACGGTGCGGAATTCTGCCTCCCTCGGGGATTTTCGAAAGCGCTCCGAATCTGCCAGTGGAATTCGCCATAAGACGACCTCTGAGGCGATCTCAGGGGCGGCCTCTAGGACGACCTCAAGGATGACGTCGAGGACTACGTCAAATATGACGTGTACAACGACCTTTAGGACGACCTCTAAGGCTATCTCAAGGACGACATCTAGGACGACGTTTCAGACGACTTCGAGGACGACGTCCTAAAGGACGACGTCAGATGACTCAGGACGATTCCGAGAATGACCTCAAGAACGACGTCAAGGACGCCAGGTCCTTCGAAGAGGGTACGAATGGGAAGGAGTGCGTAGTGCCGCTCCGCATACGCGCGGTGCCTGGGCATGCACGGAGCATTCGAGGCCAAATCCCGTATCGCGAAAACCGGGTGAAGTAGCCAAATAATGCTTAATCATGATGAACTATACCTTGAAACTAGGGAGAAAGACGACGATGACGGACTGGGAGAACACGAGTCTCAAACGCAGCTGAAGTTTTGTTGACGAAAGATCCTGTTTATATACATTCCAAGACCCTTCACAAAAAAAGGCAGAAGAAGGAGACAACCTTACCGCAAACGTACGTGTGCAAACATGAACATAAGCAAACAACTACAATATGCCTAAGTAAAGAAGGGGAAGGCTGGAAAAGGGTCAAACCTTTGTTAAGTCTTATTAATGACCTTCCCCATGGGACAAGACGGGAACGTGGAGAAAAAGAAGAGAACTAAACGATGGTTCTAGAAAGGTCCACAGAAACACTCACACACGCACAGACACACACACACAAAAAGAGAACAGCTTAAAAGGGTGAAAGATACTGAAACTTTTTCAACCCTATGTATAAACCAAGGGAGGGTTTGTTTACCTCGTTTCCGCGCAGAACAATTGCGAAGAATTTTTTCAACAACCGTTTATGATCTCCTTTTTCGGACAATACCACCGCCGTGGACCGCCATAAAGGTGCAGAATTTAAAGCGCTGGATGAATTTTAATTTTATAAGCAAGTACCTCCAAGCTGGTGAATGTTGGGACGCCCTTGAGACAAAAATGGCGGAGCGTCGCCGCCAACCCAGTTTGTCGCCGCGGCGCGGCGCCGTCATCTCCAATAGACCAATGGGAGCGTGCTCTCAAACGGCAACGCGTCACCGGCGGCCGCAGCAGACTCATTGGCAGTGTTGGCGGTAACGCGTTACGAGTAACGGGGTTACCGGTAACGGGTTACTTTTTTCGGTAACGTAGTAACGTACTCGTTACTTTTTCAAAACAGTAACGGGTAGCGTACTTACATTACTTATTTCAAGTAACGGCTAACGTAGTTACGTTACTCGTTACTTCTTTTAAAGACTTAAAAAATTACACTTCAATTTTTGCGTGTTTTTAGGCGCCAAGCGATGAAACGTTTTCAGTTTTTGCGTTTATTTTTGCTTTCTTTTATTGTGAGTATTTAGGTGAAACCGTAAAAAAAGATAAATTAAGTATGTTCACTTTCTGCATGAACATTCTGTTTCTTGGAATAGGGCGCTTATGCATACCTCTACCGTCAATGCAGTAAAACGTGTTAATTCTTAATTAAAAAAAGTAACGCAAAAGTAGCGTGCGCCACATTTTATCGGTAACGGTAAAGGTAACATGTTCCTTTTATTTCGAGATAACGTAGGTCGCTAACGCGTTACTTCTATTTGGAATTTACGAGTACCGTATTTCGTTACTTCGTTTTTGCTAATAGGAGTGTGCTCGTCTGGATGTGGGATGCGCCATGAGCCGAAAATGGCGTCGCGACGCGGGCATCCAATTGGAGCCCCCGCGGCACGATCAAACGATGGCGATACTTGATAAGTCAGGATATCCAGCGCTTTAGCACAATTCTGACACGCAATTAAATGTTTCGACACCTCGGAGTACGGATCTTAGTTCTTAACACTACGTTCATGTTCTGTTAAACGATGATTTAGGCAAAGTTTTGTTTGTCCTACGTAACACAGACCACAACCAAACTGAATTTTGCACACCACTCCAGATGCACACTGGACCTCTGTTTCTCTGTGCCTCTTATTACAACCAGTCTTTTCTGAAAGAAATGAAGTTAAACGACTTAGTTTAAAATCTTTTCTAAATACTTTGCTGACTCCATACTTAATGCCGATAGACCTAAAGGTTATGAAAAGTTATATGAAAAAGGTGGAGAACCACTCGCTTCGGCGTCTTTTCTCCATTCCATCGCATTCTTTTTGAGGAGGAGTAGGTTAGCGTAACTGCTTGAACATATATTATCTCGCGGCCCGCATGGAGGCGGTCACAAAGACGCTGTAGGGCACTCAACGTGACATGAAAACAAGATTTACTGATATCATTGGTCATCAAAGTGCCGATGACATCATGCCGTAACATTGCTCAGTCAATGCTGACGATGACTATGCGCAACAAAAGACGTCATCATCCGCATAGTCCATCGTCATCATGACTGATGACGCGTGAGCGAAGCTCACTGATGACGATCGTCGGTAAACCAGCGATCGTCTTCCGTGTTCGCCCGCTCATCGCCATGTAACACCCTGCCGCAGAACACTGTGACGTCCGCCACCCAGGTCATCCCAAAACGAAACGTCTAGAAAGTCTCGCTTAAATCCTCCGAGTGGCACCTTCGTGGCTGAGCTCGCCTGATGCGTCTTGCAGACGAACTCCGAGCTCTCGCTGCATCGGGGTCCGCCTGCCGGATACCCGCGCTCTTCTCGCAGGATTCCGAGGGCTTCCTGACGTTCCTGCAGGAACCTCGTGGCGTCGCTGCCGTGCCGACTCTCGGCTTCCCGCAATCTCGTACGGCCGTGATGCACTGCGCGGCGTACGCCGAGGCAGACTGGCGACGCCGATTCGGCTTCCCGCTCTCGACACGGGCGGATCTTGGCGGCGTCGCTCGAGCAGCCTGGACGAACACGCTTCGGCCTCTCGCTCTCGCACGGCCGGATTCTGTCTGCGAGCGCGCGCCGCCGCCGCTTACGCGCTCGCCGCTTCCGCAGCCTTGTACTACTGCCTCCGGATATCCAGCTAAACTACGAGCAGCGGCCAAGAGCAGAGCGCCTGCTATGGCATGCGCTACGCGCCATCTGTCATCTCTACATAAAGTTAATTCCGATACATGCTATCTCTTGAGCCATTCATAAACTAAACCTCGAAGTGGCCACATCAGAGGAAGGACAGACCCACGGCTAGGCTTCGCCCCTAAAACCGGTCTGGGCTGCTGCCACCGGTCGACACCCGTTGTGCTGGCGCATGGGGACGTCCATCTGAGCAGGCGAACTTGCAGGTCGTATGGCCATACCTCGAGAAGTTCGTAGCTGGGCCGATTTTCGGTTACGGTGCGCTCAGGAAGCCCGTCGTAGACGATGTGCGGATCAGGCGCGGAAGCGAAATCCGAGAGCGGAAGTAAAAATGATACCAAAATCCTCAAAATCGTACTCAGGAGGCTGCGCAGAGATGGGAATGGCGCCACAATGATAGTGAATTACGCGAGCGTCGAGCTCCTGTCGCTGCGACAAACGTTACGCAATAGCGTAACTGTACTGGACCGTTTCACGGACGTTTTGATGATGAATTTCATTTTTTCGACATTAAGGGTACGAAAACAAAATTTTCAGCTCTCATGTCTTTATTCAGCCAGAAACTATGTTGTGTCAGCACCTTAGAAACACCAGACTCCCCCCGTAAACGCACGGAGACTAATTTTCAAACCAATCAAACTATTTCTCAATACTACCTGGTAGTTGGGAGGCCGATATAGTTATGACGTTGAATGCTCCTGCCCAGCGTCACTGACGGAAGTGCAGCGCAAATGTATAGATAACTGGGGCCTTAGCGAAATCGCAAAGCTTGGCGAAGAAATCCACAGTGCTTCCAAAACCTGCATTTCACGCCATCCAGATCGCCGTTCTTAGCAGACGGTAGGTGAGAGCTTGACTGAGGATGCAGGGACCTCTGCCAAACAAACCAGAGCACTTCCCCGGCGACGGATCGATTGTTTAGTGGCGCATACGTCCGAGCGACGCAGTTCTCATGTCCAATGCGTGAGCTGGAGTAGGCTGAGGTGTTTTGGATACCTCGGACGTTTCACCGTGAAAAGGCCGAAATCTTTCGAAGAAAAGGAGGTACGAAATTGTTCGCTATAAATTCAAATGTTCGTACCGAACAGAAGGCTTTTGATTTTCTACCTCTCTTCTTTTGGCCCACTAAACGATATGCGATTAGGACTCCAATCTAAACTTATTTATACCTACCCAAAATTTATTTCATGGTCCCTTTAGGTTAGCCGACCATGCGTATGCACCAGATGTCCTCAATAGACCGAACTCACTAAGCGTTCGCCGCATGCATGACGTCTTCAACTTTAGCTCACAGGAGGCAGACGGCAGTGCACGACAGGGATCATGTCATTCTTGCCCTCTGCATTCTGCACGCGCAGAGTTCCAGCGAGGTTGTCGCACTTGCAGAAAGGCTGAAGTTCCTTTCCATGCATTGCAGCAGCAGTGGCGTAGTTAAATCTGCTGGTGAAATTGATCCTATTGTGACTACCAAAATTAATTTCTGACCATTTGTTAGAATTACGCGTTACTTGAAATAATTTTACCGAGCAATGCTTGCTCGAATTTTTTCATTTGAAATAGAATTAATACTTTTGGAATGAGCTACACATCAAAGTGTGATGACCCGGATGTTTTTTTATTTTTTATTACGAAAGCAAAGTAAGCCGGCGCATGCGTAGTTATTGGGTAAAATCTGCATTTTAATGAGACGTCTAACAGCTTCGTAAAATACCCGCAACGATGTTATGACATCCTAAGATATGCACTCTGGGAGCTACACATGCGGTTAATATACCGTCCTTTTTGCGTATTTCTTCCGTAGGTTTGCATCTCACGCTAGATGTCATGTGAACCTCTGAGACTCAGCCTACAATAGGGCCTTGTCAGTTAGCTGACAACCAAATAAACGCTGCTCATGTCAATACACGTTACTTGAACGTGTGAGCCTCAACAACTAAAGGCGTTGGTTGTAGTGCGGTACTTATTCCTAATAAAGAGCAGCGTCTTATTCAACCTGACTTACAGTTTCATGCCTCGCCCCTCTCTCTCCACTTTTTCACTTCTCCCTATGTCGTCAAATCAGAAACCTCAAAGCTAATCACCCATAATTAAATACCAAAGAACAACAGAATGTGCTCTTCAGAGAACATTTGATCTACATCCAGCAAATAGCGGGGAAGCATCTTCATGTAAGTTCTGAAATGCGTCACGGAAATTTTAAGTTCAGGGATTGGTTGAATCAAATCATCTAGGCCTGATTCAAGTTGCCGGTTCAACGAAGTATGGCACACGCCATGATCTACTTAGAGTGTCTTTAGAACCCCATGTTTTCTGCCTCAGGAAAACCAACTGACTCAGGCGCGATTCAAGGTATATGTCTGGTAACTTCAGTCAACTTCTGCTCTTCGCCTTTTGAAACTCGAGTTGAAGATATTTGTACTTGAACGAAAACGACGGAAAACATACAGAGTCAAATGTACGTGAATCAGCCAGGTAAATCTCCATGAGATTTGTTTTTTTTATCCTTTCACTATTCGCTAGAGCGAAATAACGAAGTAAAAGTCAAAATTATAAAGTTCACCAAGCTGGTTATAACATTCCTCAAGACACCAGTAACACCACTGCGCTATTTCTTCGGTAGGAAAATGTTCAAGCCTTTAGAAAAATTCCTCACCACTCCCCGGTTTCTGGAGCGTTAACGAAAAAAAGTTGAACGTACCACGAATAGGCAGATGAGCAGCTGCAAAAGCCATAGCATTCAGCACCAGGTGTGACAGGACATTGAGGTGACCGAACGGCGACGCCTCGCCACGAAACAAGTGTGTCGAAAGATTTGCACGCATTTCTGAGGAAACGCCGTGAGACGCGCAGCATGACTAAGGCCTCGAGGAACCGTCCTTATTCGCGTCGACGTTCCAAGCGCCGCGTGACGCGTGACCGCGCCTGCGTGGGGTCTCTGAACCGACAGATGCCCCTGTCGGGAGGTACGCGAAGCTCCGGTTGAAAAATATCAGCTCTTTCATGCCTCGTTCAGTCGTCTCTTTCCAGACGTGATTGGGACCAAACAAAACTGAGACCACGCTAACGCTAAAACACATCGAGAGGACGTGCTCTTCCTCCTTCGCTTGGTATCTCTCGCTCTCTAAAAGAAAAGGAAGGATAATATCGGGGTTTCCATCCCACAACAAATAAGGAAGAAGAAAAAAAAGATATATACGCGCCTGCCACTTTCTGGAATTAACTGTACTGGCGGCGAAAGTCGGAAGAACAGATTTCGGGCATTGCGCAAGGCGTTGTATACGACTCGAGAGAGGGCTGCACTGTCGGAACGAAAGACTCGGAAGCAGGAGGTCGCGTTAAACTGCCGCTGCGTAACATGGATAACATGGCCTTATATTCCCGGTAGGTCATGCCTTTCGCGTAATGCACACACCAGTTAATAAAGCTTACCAGGTTAATTATCTCGTTTTCAATTAACACCTCAGCAGGAATCTTTTGGCCCATGCGTGTCGACGGGATTTGAAGTTGTGGCGATGTTCATAGATGAATTTCTTCGGACATGTTTCTGCATTTTTTTCTCCGTACGGAATCACTGTAAGGCTCTTTAGAGCCCCCAAATAAGCTACGCTTGGTGAGTCCACGGCGCTCCGTTTCCTGATCTTCCACGTGGGCGCCGCAAATGCAGTGCGAAACAGTGGAGAAAGTGGCGGGATTAATAGACCAGTTTTCAAAAAACCCCCATCGAGTAACATTGGTGGAAGCCATTTCTTGGGCACGAAGCGTGTGATTGGGTCCGAGTCGTCGCTAACGCTGACGCAGGGCTGGTTCCCGTTACGAGCTCAGCCGAGTTCGGAGCCGAGCGATTGCCGTTGCTCTCGTATCCAATACGCGTCCAGAATACGTTTCTAAGCAATGGTACATACGAATGATTGGCCAGCGGCTACGAGATGGTGCGCTGCTTGGAAAGGGCTTAATATACCTTTTCAAAGTTGTTACGATTTTAAAGCGCGTTTCCGAGCTTCGGATACAGTGTAAAGAAAACTTGGCAATATCTTCTTGGCCTGTCGCAGGCTTCTTTTTTTCCGCATTCCTGAAATATCGAAAACAGTTTTCCGAGATTTTAAATAAGGTATCCGATAGGTGGCAAAAGTGATTTTAAGCGCCAAGGTGACTAAAGTGTAGTTACTCGCAGCGTCGCCTATTCATTGACTTTAGTAGGCTCTATCAACGGTACGGTGCGGAGGTCGTTGTTAGGGCACAAATAGCTACACTAATCTCGATTAAAACCTCGGGATAAGATACCTTTATGAGGGGTGTGCATAAAGTCCGTATTATTGTCACGAAGGAATAGAGATTCAGCAATCAAACTCGAGTAGGAGTTGAGACTTTCTCTACATGTTCGCCACCAAAAGTTACCCACTTTTTCCAGCGATGCACCACATGCCGGAGGCCATTGTTATAGAACTCCTCGTTTTGAGTGTTCAGGAATCGCTCCACTTCAGCAATCACTTGGTCGCCGTCCTTGAAATGCTTTCCTCTTATTTGGCCACACTGGAAGCGTCTGCGCCATTTAACCAAAGTGTCATAAACTGGGGCGTTGTCCCCGAACAACGCTCCCAGATTGGAATGAATATCCTTGGCATTGCTTCCCTTCAAATGAAAAAAAAAAAAAAAACGGATCACTGCATGTGCTTGGCACCGACGGGCGGTGCCATTTTTGTTTCGACTCCCTAGCGGCGTTCCGAGCTACTATAGCATGCGATGTTTATACTGTGCGGAAACTAGAGGGACGCGCGCTCATGTTGATGCCTGTTTTGTTCCGTTTTTTTTCAATTTTTTGTGCCGATAATACGAACTTTATGAACGCCTCCGTAACACCGCGATTTTGTTCGCGATCATAGCGTGGGGTTAGTCAACATCGAGACATAAGAGGATACGTTGAGTACATTTTCATTGTACAATAACGAAAAAAAGAAACACACCTACAAAATATTCTGGCAGGAAAGCACTATTGTTGGTTGTCTATGAATCGCAATAGAACTCCTCCAGGAATACTATCGCAGCCTGTTCCAGCGCTTCAAAGTAGCTTAAACACATTTCTGCAATGCGATCCGGAGCAGCCTGCAAATCCTGAGCTGCACGCAGGCATTTCAAGAATAGATATTAACTCGCACTCCGGAGCTCAGCGGCCAATGCAACCTCTTTTTTTTTTCTCTCACGTAGATTACTTTTCAGGTTAACTGTAGAAAGCCCTGGGATGAGTGTGAGCCCGCCTCTCTTTGTGCAAATTTACAGCACTTACAGTCCAGGCGACAAGTGCTGCAGAGTCACTGGTCCTTGGTAGCGTGCCCAGTGTTCGATGAATCGAAAAGGCCCGT
>JAZHYW010025616.1:0-87320 GCA_037355805.1 Ixodes ricinus | reverse complement strand
GTAACCAATTGTTAAGAAAATCAAGACCGTTTTAAAATCCCAGCGTTCGGCGGTCAACGTTCATCGCCATCCGTCCTTTCTGCTCGCGCCTTCCTTCTGTCCTTCTTTTCGTCGTCTTCCCTTCGCAGCGCGCACAACAGTACTATGCGTATACACTTGATAGTTGTTCCTAGAATGAAGCGATACTACCGTTAATCGAGATGATAAACCTGGCTATCTTCCAGAGCCTTCCATATATCTCTCTGAGCTTCTCTCCCTTAGTGCGTACAGGCGGTCGCGCTCCTCCTCGCCAACCCCTTTTGTCCCACATGACCTCCCCGTTAACCAATCAGCTTCGAGGACCTCACTCCTCCTCTCCCACCTGTCAACCAATCAGTGTCAAACCTCGCGGCCACGCTTTTTATCTTTAGCCAAAAGAACCTTAGACGCTTCAAATAGAGGTCCTGAATGAGTATACACGTACATTAAATGACCATGATATTACTATTATTATTAATTTACCTACGGCTACTACTAAATAGTGTCCCCAATAAATCTTGAACATCCATGGAACCCAGAACCGGAATTCATTTTGGGTTATAGTGTGTTAACGCGTTTACAGAAACTCGTGTCGGCTTCCTTTCTGGTTTCGCCGACGAAACGAATGGTTGCGAGCGGCACCACCTATATACTCCGTTTCACCTTATGTTGTACCCGCAGCGAAGGCTAGAAGCGCGAGCTCATAGCGTTGACAGCTGCCCTTAATCCACGAGAGCTTGTGCCACCGAGATTCGCCCCATATAGTACCTATAGCAAGGAGCTCGCGCTCGTAGCCTTCCCTGCGGCACATCAAAAGGTGAAATAGAGTATAGGAAGTATTCACTGGCAGCCATAGCTGTGTGCGCGGCTGCTGAGCGCGTGCTGATGGCGAGCTTCCACAGTTCTTTTGTAACGTGCATTCCGCACCCTCAAGATTGCCGGTCTTAGCAGCCTATTAATGTGGGCTCGTTCTGAGCATGCGCTCTAGACAGCACCCACAAATATGGCGCCCAGTGAATACTCCTTATAGATGGAAATTGATTTTTTCGTCACCTACTATCAGGCCAGCCAGGGCACTTATTGCACGCGAGTGAATCATAAGAGCAGCCGTGATTCCTCCGCAAAACTCGCACGCCCCACACTTTTTTTATATTTTTTTTTATAGATAGAGAATTGGCGAGCAGGGTATTTGGCCTTTGCTGGTGCGGGCAAATACGGGCAACTGCAAGCTTCCTAACCTATGTTCGCCCGCATTCTGCTACGTGCTTGCACGGATGAGGCAGCAGTCGGGCGCCGTGCTTGCGTTAGACCTATTGCTATAGACGCTTTACACACGCGCTAGATTGAGCCGCATAGCCGACCTTCTTCTGTTTTACCGAAATGCCGAGCCACTGAAGCGGGCGTTTATGAGCCTCCACCGAGGCCTATGCTGGGGAGAAGGACGCAGTAGCACCTAAGGTGGCAATAACCTGTCATTCTGTGGCAGTGATGAGGTGAAGCGAACAGAATAAGAGGAAACAAAAACTGAAGGTCAGTTATGGCGGCGCCCATGCACAGCTGCTGCAAAGCGTCTATATTACCCAAGCGTCAAGGAGAATGCAGGGATTGGTGTTCCACGCGCCGCACGTGCTGGTCTCAGCAGTAGTAACTTTTCTTAAAGCAAATACCTAAAACAATTGGCATCTTGCACGCGCGTTCGTCAATGCTTTATTTTTGTTATTTACTTCGAATATATTTATACGGGGAAGGCATGCGCCGTGTGGCGCGTGGAACACCAATTCCTGCATTCTCCTTGATGCTTGGGTAATATAGCAAATGGTCTATTGTCTGTAGGGAGTATTCACTGGCGGCCATAGCTGTGTGCACAACCGCTGAGCGCGTGCTGACGGCGAGCTTCTGTAGTTCTTTTGCTACGTGCTTTCCGCGCCATCAAGATTACCGGTCTTCTCTTGCATTTCTGGGGAGAGGAGGAGAGCCCGCGCACAGCTTTATCAGTGCTCAAAATGGGAGAGGGAACGCGTGCCTGTACCTTCCACTGCATTGCCAAGGAAAGTTGTCGCAGAGCGTCGCAGAGTATTAGCAAATAGTTTACTAGGGGAATACATTCCACTCCGCTCATTTGCATTAGACAGAACGCCTACAGCTCCGAATCCAGACCCTGACGGAGTGGAGGTCCGCGCCAGTCCACGCGCATGCGCACGTGGATGTTCGCGGCAGCCGCGGCGGTGTCGTCTCCGATTCCACCTAAAGCCCCTTCATGTTTCAAAAGTAGCGCAAGGTGCGTCGATGCACGAGAGCACGCGCAACGTGCAACCCTTGGGAAGATCTGTGGCGGCACAGCGTCGATGCACGTGCCGCGACCACTATACTTTGTTTCAGCTTGTGTTGTACCGCAGGAAAGGCTAACAAGCGCGAGCTCCTTGCTCTAAAGAACATTTCGGCGGCACACGCTCTCGCTCACCAAAGGCAGCTGCCAACGCTATGAGCTCGCGCTCTAGGCCTTCGGTGCGATGACAAGATAAGGTAAAACGAAGTATAGAAGTGGCGCGCGGCACGTGTCTCGAGCATTTTCACAACAATGAATTTGGTACGTAGAACAACCATCGTCATCATTATCATTTACCGCCGAGACCTCCCCGACGATAGATGGCTCTCGCCAAGCCCAGAGAACCTGTCCGCGCCGAGGCCATTGTATTTGAGAGGAGGAATGTATTCCCCTAGTAAAGTATTTGCTATTAGCGGTGAGATGTTTTGGTGGCGCCTTCCAATGTTTCTCTCTCGTGACGTCATCACCATGGACCAACAAGTTCGATGGTGTTTGTAATTAGCGTGGTGGAAGCTTGGAATCATTCTGCTCTGAAACTATATACTCTGTTTCACCTTATGATGTACCGCAAGAAAGGCTACGGGCGCGAGCTCCTTGCTCTAGGGCACATCTCGGCGGCATAAGTTCTCGTGCATTAAGGGCAGCTACCAACGCTATAAGCTCGCGCCTCTAGCCTTCGCTGCGGTACAACATAAGGTGAAACGGAGTATAGCACTGCATACACCGTCAACATTAAAGCTCTTGTATTACTCTTATTTCCGTCGATGAAAATCCTTTGCTGACGTTATAGCCGCATTCGGCCAATCATGGACGGCCGACCACAGCGACGTTTTCGATCGCCCACGTCGCCAATAGTAATGTGAATTCGTTCTTGACATGCGCTCAAAACATCGCCCTCAAATATGGTGTCCAGTATGGTGTCCATGTTTGATCAGGAACTCACACGTGAAAAGTGAAATTTAAACGCTTGTTTCGTAACCAGTAAATATCGATATCAGATCGGCCCAGGCTTGGTGGGGAAGGGTACAAGGCTGATATGGCGGCGCGTGGCATGATGCGCTCCTCCCTGTCGTCTCAGGTTTCTCCTTGAACTCATTGTCATGCAGCAGTCGAAGCACAAATCTCGCGGTGACTCGCGTTCCAATCTGTACGCAGACTGTCTCTTGTGTGATGTATAAGGCAGTCTGATCCCGGCCTTAACGGGTTGCCGTTTGTTAACCTCACAATAGGTATATATACGATTGCAAGCGGAGTGACTGGCCGCCGCCATGTCTCTGCTCGTGCGAGCGTAAGCCCGCGCACATAGACCATTTGCTGACTTACCCAAGCATCAAGGGGAACGCAGCGATTGGACCGAATTCCTGGCGCCAGGGAGCATGCCTGGAGCTGCAGGCCAACGGCGCTTAATCCTGGCGTATAGCAGTAGTAGCTTTTCTGAAGCAAATGACCAAAGCAAATGCGCATTTGCACGAACGCGCGTGTCAGACGCCATTTGTTTTAGGTGTTTTGCTTCAGAAACGTTCATAACTGCTGAGGCCAGCGCGTGAGCGGCGCGTGGCACATCGATCCCTGCATTCATCCTTGATGCTTGGGTAATATAGCAAAAGGTCTATTGCGAAGCTTTTTAAAGTGACGTCCGCTTGCCGCACACTCACATTCTCAGCACGCATTCTTGCACACACGTTCTTGCACGCGCCAGTCGTGCCGCCATGCTTTCAGTGTGCGTGTGTGTGGGCGCACGCGCGTGTGCGTGCGTGTGTTTGTGTGTATGCGTGGAGTTCCGTTCTTACAGCATCCCTCGCTTCGACAGCGCCTCCAGCTCTGAGAAGAGTGTGAGTGGTTTGAGCGAGAGGCTTGCGCGAGCGTCCGGCCACTGTCGTTCCGGCCCCGCCCACTTCATGCGAACTCTTCGCCCGTGACCTAGCGAAGAAGCTTCAGAGTCCGGCACCAGGGTCCCCGGCCGAGGGTCAGTCTTGCACCTGTCTCCGGCCGTACAAAGTCCCCCTCCAAGGTGCGTATACATGGCCCACACTTGTCATTGCTGTCTCCGCTTGCGGCTTTGCTCAAAAGAAAATATCGATGCTTCTTTTTTCTTCTTTGTGTTTCAAAACATGATTTATTTATTTTTTACGTAGTTTTTTTAATCTCGCACATTTGACCGCCTGTTTGTTCATTTTCTCGTTAAATCTAGCGGGGAAACGGATGTTACGATGACCTAACGCCTTTGACGGTTTGGTCACGTGACACCGCGACGCCACGTCCGTGAGGTGCCTTATGTGACTTCAGATGAGATGTGCATGTGACGTCAGCCGATTTCCCCGTTAACTTTAGCGGGGAAATGAATAAACACTAGAGAGTTTTAGAACAGCCCCGACGGCTTTGGGCCTCCCGGGGAGCTTGGGGTCTCTGCAGCGAGCAGGCGCAGAAGTTTGTAAAACTCTCTAATATGGTCTTCTTCACTCTTCTAAACAACATTTTAACGCCTTCTAAGAAAATAAAAATGATCACTGCATTCCAGACATTGTTAAACTTCGAAATAAAAAATCAATGTTTATTTTTGTTTGTTTTGAGATGACGATGACTATGATTGTACTTCGTAAACAATATTCCAAACGTAAAAAAAAGATTATTTTTTGTGCGATTATTTGTGGCGTTGGTTCTCGGTCATTTACGAAAATCACGTTCTTTAGGGCGCTCATATTAACGGCCCCCCTGCCGACCAATGTGGACAAGCACGCATTGTCGCTGATGATGGCAGGAAGAATGCACCGTAGCATCCATTGCGAGTGATCGGCCTGTCGTTTTTGCCTTTCAGCAAAGACCCGGAAGTGTGCGCAACCTTCAAGGCAAACCCGGAGTCAGTTTCGCCCGAGCCGAAGAGACCAAGCCGCAAGGAGCACAAAAGGTACACCAACAATAGCATGACAACATGAGATTCAGTTTATGGTAGTAATTATTTTGGGTGCAGTACACTATTTCACTTGTATTCAGCACGACCACGTTTATTTCTCTTTCCTTTTCTTTCTGTGAGTTCTTTACTGGAAATCCCACAAGATACTGCCTAATTCCCGGTCAAATTATAAAATGGCTAATACGAATGAGCGCGCAGACTTCGTAAAGGTATGATGAGTATCCTTCGCCGGCATGTATACTAACTTTTTTTTTTTCATTTGTAACATAATTTTGAAGAAAGCTGGGAAATTCTTACACGGGTGCTGCTTCACTGTGTATTTAAAAGGTTCGACGGACTTTAGACGGGGGCAGTATTTGTCACGATCCATAGATTAAATAACTAAAAATGTCTAATGAACTCCTGTTGACGCTTCCACCTACCACGCGCTGCCGAGATAAAGAGCTGACGGGCACGTGTACAACGTCACTCTTGTACCTACATTGATAATGAGGCGCGCTTTGTGCGCGCACTTTTTGAATTGCCGACGAACATTCAAAGACGTATCGCTGAATATCTGAAAGACCATTGCCTTTTCGAAAATTGTATAAATAGGTCCACTGGCGTACCAACTTGTTTTTGAGTGAGGGGCAAACCACCCCCCCCCCCCCCACCAAGGGCCGGGGGGCGGTGCCCTTGGTATCCCTTGGGGCGCCGCCGGCCGCGTTTGCCCCGCCCACTGGCGGCTGCTTCTCAGGGGGGGGGGCAAACACATGCTTTGCCCCCCCCCACTCTGAGAATTGGGGGGGCGCAAGCGCCCTCTTGCCCTTCCGGTTGGTACGCCCATGAATAGGTCTAACCATTATTGGTGACTGACCCCAAAACTTCAATCGGAACACGACTCATAAAATCAGTACTTAAAAAGCTAATTAGGCAATTGTTGTTAAATAGCCGGTGGATCGTGATAAATATTGTCCAGTCTAACTAAATACACAGCGAAAACAGCACCCATGTAAAGGTCACACACTGTTTTCTTTTTTTTTTTTTAATGTGTTACTTGTGAAAGGAAACACCCTGTTTACGGTCAACGGTAGTGGCCGGCAGCAAAAGGCAATGAACCACCTCAAACTTTAAGTTTTAATGCAATTTCGAGAGTGGGAAGTAGGTCTGACAGGTAAATAACGTTGTTGCATTTAAATTGAGTTTAGCGGTAATGAACCGAGAAAAACCTCCTGAGGTGGAACATTTCTTGATTATACTATCTTGGTAACACTATCTACACCCACGCTGAATCTAAACCACCTTAGGCGGCTACCACTGGGATTAGTGTAACTTACGCCCGCTAATGACAATTAAAAATTCGCATATAACCCTTCATGTATCACAACAAAAAAAATGTATCAGACGCCAATCTTTAGTAATAAAATGTTATACAACCGAGAAGCCGAACATGTTAGGCAAGTGCAAAAAGTCGCTCTTTCTTAGACAACGCCTACGCTTAGATGAATGCGACGGAAAGATATGCGATCGACAGGGGGCCAATCACGCGCTCCCAATCCTCCTTTTATCTATCTTTTTCTTTTTTTACCATTATTGTCAAATTTTGATTAGATGCGCTGCGGTCGCACCTAGAGTCACTAAATAGAGCTACGCTTTCAGAGTACCGCATTCCTTTTCTTTGGCATTTTGCCGACAATACAGTCGCTCTATCCAACAATACTCTGGTTCGCTGCGGCATCATTGGATAGCGGCAGTCACGTGAGTCACTATCACCATCATCGCGTTTCTTGAACGCCACCATCTTGGGTCCAGCGACCCTCTGCCTGCTGCTGTTTGTTGTTTACTGCACGAGCACGCTGAAGTCCGTCGCTCAGCACGCGCGTTTTCCGTGTTACATCAAGATACGAACAACACGACCTTGATTCGCTGCCACAGCTGCGGCTGCGGCAGCTGGCGCAGGCGACGCTACAGCTCGGCTTGCTCAGCTAGTCACCCTTCATCTGCGCGTGGACCCAAGATGGCGGCGCCTGACGCGCTTCAGACGTGTAGTTTGGGAGTTTCGGTACTCTGAAAGCGTAGCTTTATTTAGTGACTCTAATGTGAACCCTCTAATTCCTGGCTCCTATGGACTCACCTGTGGAAATCTTTTTCAAACATCAACTAAAGGGTTACGCTGTTTTATTTTTGTATGTTTGTGCGTCTGGCTTTTGTGCATGCGCAGTGCCAACACCTGGTGTGGGAAACCCGGGCTCATTTGTCAACAGCCCGTTGGTGTATAAGAGGTTAAAAAACTAGACGCTTTGGCATTCGCAAGCAAATCGGAGATCAGACCTCGGTGCATTATGAATTTGCTCTCCGCTGCCACCATATTTGTGATCGCGGAAGAAAAGACAAAGAAGAACATGTTGCGACAACTTCGAGTATCGGCAAGATAAACAGCCTCATACAGCACCCCTGTTCACCTCATTATACAAACCAAACTAATTATTATCTTTTTTTTTTTAGGAAATGCTTTGTATGTTTTTTGAGGCCTTGTATATCATGAAGAACATTTCCAGGCCCGAAAGTCTGCTGTTGGGGTCCGCTAAATTGGAATTCCTTCGCATGTGCCTTGAGCAGGAGCGGAAATCTTAATAAACTCGTCACACTATATGTATACAGGCCCCGGCGACAATTCGGCCACCCCCGCCTTCATAAATATCATCCGTCAACCCTCTAATTTCTTGCATGCTTATTTTTTGTTTTGTTTTTTGTCTTGAGAGTCATGACTTGAGAGTCATGTCTCGACATGTGTGCATGTCTTTCATTTTGCCAACGACCATGTATCGCCCTACCCTTCGTTGCAACGCTGAAAGATTCTCAAAGTTGGGCTGGTCCGCATTTCAGGCGTCATCTCGAAAGAAAGCCATGCCCGGTGCACAACGCCTCGACGTGAGGGCATTCTCGGCATTTGGCGTCTCCTTCGAACAAAAATTTACAAACTCCCGCTTTTCCCTCTTTTCTTTTTCAGGCACCAAGGGTCGAATCAAAGGTAGATACAAAGAGCTCGGGTAATATCTTCCGAAAGCGGTCCACTGAAGGGACGTGTGTGACGGTGGCACCGCGTTTCAACCGCGGTTTCAATCTATGCAGGACGGAGTCAGATAAGCCGGATGAAGAGTGCAACCCGGCCACGTAAGATGCCCTTTCGGGGTGGATGCGTCCTGCACGATATCGCTGACAGTAGGAGCCACAACAGTTACTTACTGCTTTCTTGGTCCACCGGCTGGTATTACAGTAGATCGTTCTGATGACGATACCTGATACTCCGCCGACGCCTTCGCCTATTCATCGTATCGTTATCGGGCACCGTTATGGGAGGTATCGGAACGAACCACTAAAACTCCCTATTGGGAAGTTTTAATAGATCATTCCTAGACTTCGGATAGCGATACGCGTTGGCGAAACGATGCATGCGCAAAGGCGTCGACGGTGTATCGGGTATCGTTATCGGAACGATCTACTAAAAGGGAGTTTTCGTAGATTGTTTTCGCCGTCCCACAACGCTCTCCGCAACCCTTGGAACTCCACAGTCAAGCTTCATCGACGCGCAGGCGCAGTAGCGGCTTCTTCGTTGCCGGAGGACTTAGCGGAGGGGAAACACGGTCTACGAAAACTCCCTAAATTCTCTATTCCCGATGTATCGCAGCGGATCCCGTGTGTTTTTCGAGTAGGGCCGTGACGCCACGAGACATGACGTCATTTGGCGTCACACCTCTCTGTCACTGTGACGGAAATCACTTCCCAGGAAATGTAGCGGAGAAATTTCACCTCAATATTTAACTGGAAGATTTCTCCGCTAAATGCAGCGGGAATTTAGTGTCCCGTGACGTCATGGTGTCTCGCGACTCACAGTCACGAACATTGTGCGCTAAATTTACCAGGACGTAAGTTAAACACGGCAGCGTAACTCTATGCAGCAGAATGTGAAGAAAAGTGTGAAGCGGAAGCGCCTCAACCTCGCCGCAATTCACTTACAAAACAAAAACAAAAAAAAACACGAGATGTTCTTTTTTAATAAGCTTCTGGTTTAGGCTAGGGCTGGAACGCGAAGTTTGGTCCCCTATCTTGGAAATATTCTAGAAATAAACAAATAATAGAGCTCATGGTTAACTCGGCTAGCTCGTAGTCGAAAACGAGTATTGCGTAAAACGAGTAGGCGGTAGCTTGCGCAACCTAACCTATATATTAAGAACCAAAAGTATGATTTCGTGCCGAACACCTCCGATGTTGCTTAGTAGACTTTTGAAAAGGGTCTGTCAGGGTATAATTATACACCAGTTCAGGTTTTCACGTTAAATTTGGCTGTCGAGCCGCGGTGGACATGATGATCTCACGGGATGGTGGTCTTAGAAATACTATCGCATGTGTTAACCATTCCTAGAACTAAACCAAAGAAAATGCATGAACCCCATCGAGAGTTCCGTAAATTAACAATTTTACGAGAAAAAAAAAAAGGTTTCCGGTTTTTGATGGGGCGTCGCTGAACTGCGTCGGCAGGCCGTTCGTTTGGCTCGTGGACAACCTGCGGCAGATAATGCAGACGTGCCTGCTGCGGTCCGACGAGGCGTAGCGAGGCCCGCTGACTCACGGGTGCGTCGATCCTCCATGGGGGCGGAGTCTGAGACGCCCAACTTGACGGGACTGCAGACCAAGAAATTACTAGAAACAAAGAAGTTGAAGCTACGAGAATTGCAATAAAGTCTTTCTCTGAATCCTCAGTGTCTCTCCAGCCTACTTTATATTCTGGTTCAAGTCCAGGACTGTCAAAGTCACGTACTTCGCGAATGTCTACTCGAAAGCATGTTGTGAGAATGGAAATTAACATTTCGAAAACTAAATACATCGACTTTACTATAGACCGTTTTACTGAAAGAGGGTGAGAGAGAAAAGGGGAAAGGGCTACCGGCGCTTTCCCTCTTTCTGGTTGTGTAGAAAGAGTGAAAGTCCCGGATGAGAGGCTTGGCCGATGTTGGGTGTCTGCAGTGCCCCAACTTCGTTCGCGCTTTCTTCTCGTTTTTAAACTCGCAAACTTAATTAGAGCAACGGGCTTCGATGGCAACAGTCCCCCGGTCATCGGGGCACCATTGCTGGGTGATAGGGTGCACAAATAACGACGGAAAGCGTCGAATACTGTCCGAGGACCTATGTAGCTTGCAAGGAATCCGGCAAGGCGAAAGCGGCTGCAATGACCCCGGTCTCGGCGGCAGTGGATTGCGTCCGTAAACCGAAGACTTTTCCTCAACGCCATCCTCTCGACTCTGCTCGGAACATTTTGTGAATGGATCGCGCACCGAACGCCGTACCGCCGATGAACATGGGGTACGCTCGCAAGGTGCGTGCCAGTTTTCTCGTGATAATTGCTGTTTCAGCATGTAAAATTGTGTAACTGAATTGATCTTAATATTGATAATTTGCAGTGGTGACTGACTCAATTTTATCATCTACAGCACTTAGTTGAAGGCTCATTTCCGCCGCCGGGTGAGGCTATAAATTGTTGAAAAGGTAGTTCTATCGGTTTTCCTGAATCGCGATCTCCTGCGCGATACCAGAGAGCCGGCAAGAGCGCTCCTTGGAGTGCCGCTGGTGGGTTGTTTCCGTTGATTGGGCGCTTTGAAGCGCTGGATAGTCGCTGCAGGGTACGTCTCGTATGTTGCGATCTGCGTTTTCGAGCGCAGTGTGCACGTTTCTTTGTTCGAGTCATCGCATTCGCCAGTGCGGCGACGGGGAACAGCGGCAGCGAACGTGCCAGCGATAGAAATTGGAAGTGAGTACTCAAAATATTGCATCAAATAGTAAAATAATTCGTGGCTGCTTTGAGGCTTTCTGCGGTTCGATATAAGTAAATCTAGAACGTCTTCGTCGTTCATCCACAAGGAAATATAAGAACACAGACACGCAAGATAAAAGCAGCGCAGCAAAACGATCTGTAGCAGCTCCGGGTGTTTACAAAAGTTAATTCAGGTTCCCATTTTGGGTATCGCTTGTTGATTACTAAAAACGGCTACGTTGAAATATGCCTATTGCAAGCAAAAATTAATGAATGTTCATCATTTCCAGTCCTGCGGGAAGCGATGGAGCTCAAAAACATTGCATCCGCACTCGCCTTGCCGGATTCCGTGCAAGCTACATAGGTCCGCGGGCAGTATTCTACGCTTTCTGTCGTTATTCGTGCACCCTGTGACCGAGCAATGGTGTCGCGATGACCGGGGGACTGTCGCCATCGAAGCCCGTGGCTCTAATTAAGTTTGCGAGTTTAAATCTGAAAGAAAGCGCGTACGAAGTTGGGGCACGGCAGACACCCAACACCGACCAAGCCTCTCATCCGGGACTTTCACTCTTTCTACACAACCAGAAAGGGGGAAAGCGCCGGTAGCCCTTTCCCTTTTCTCTCTCGCTCTCAAAATGGCGCTACCCACGATAAAACGGTCTATAGTCCGGTTGCAACGTCAAGAAGCTTAGAGAAGCTCCTCCCACAAGCGTGATGCGCCGAGTTTCAAATCCCTCCGCAGTCGAAAGAAGAGTTCACTGGAAACACTCCTTGTTCCGCTTCAATGGATAGATATTGGCTTCAGAGGGATTCCAACTTGTCTCCGATCCCACCTTTTAATAAAAAAGCGACCTTTGTATTGTAAAAGAACCTTTGTATTCGTCGGAGGGGGGAACCGAGCCCTGAAAGCAGCCTTTGTATCCATCGGAGGGGAACCTAATCCCCCAAAATCGTATTTGTTTCCATCGGAGGGGAACTTTAATCTCCCTGGTGGCTTCCACAACGCTAAGTTAAAGTCGAAAGATAAAGCAAATATGCACAGAAAGGCAAGACCCTCTCGCGCGTTGGCCGTGACTTCACGGAAACGATGGGACGCTGACTGGATGCGGAGGTGGCGGAGGGGATATACGATTCCCCTTGAGGGCACTTGCCGCTACCTTCTTGTAACCTACTGTGACAAGCGTGCTCACACAGTTGAAAACTCTTCTCCGTACAAGTATCTCGTTACTCATTTCACTTTAAACAATTTATACGAACCAAACATTATTTATGTTACAGCTAAAGATAACAAAATCCTCTGGTTTCGATGGCACCATCAAACTTAGCCACATGAAAAACAAGACTGATTGCATAACCCGTTCTCATTCGACTCAAGCTTGAATATGACCACTCATCTTTAATTCACAACAGTCATATCTGATAGAAAGGTCATACCGTTGAAAACGAGGCCACTTGTTTCATCATTCACTACTGTATTCGTACAAGCATATCCGCACTAAAGAAAAAATTAATATTCCACTTGTAGATCGCCGCAAAGTGTGTCGCTTGTCCTCTCCACATCACCATTCACCATCACGTGTCTTAATTTTAGGCTTTACAAATTTGCTTTAAAAACGTCGTGACAGCTACAATATTCTGGTCTATTCAGGTGAGTTATACGTCACACAATCGAGTTTTATACCCGTTTTCACCAAGGACCGTAGTAAAAAGAAGTCCGGCTCCTCGCGGAGCATTACTGATTTCCACCTTGTCTTGATAATAATATATCATATATTTAGGTAAATTTTAGATTAGACATATGTTATCTTCGTACACATTCGAAACGCCAAAATCATCGCTTTCTCTCCGACAAGCAAATCTGGCAAGAACTACTTCGCGCCGCGTATGAAATGCGGAAAGCTTGCTGCGGGCGCGTGTTCGATCCATGATTCGAAGTGACGGCACGAGCTCTCCTCTAGCAAAGCGAAGCTCTAGCGTACGGTCTACTGAAAGTCTCTAATACAGGGGTCCAATCGTCACGATAAGTAGGAATTAACTACACTTCGTTAACTTTTTAATTGCTTGAAACTTGCTCAGTGTCATTGAAAACCACTAAATTACATTTTAGAAATATTTGGAAGGTGTGTGAAACGGAGAGGTGCGCTCAAGTTATTATTCGTGCAACATTGTTGGAGGATAATAACATCATAGCGCGTTTATCATCTGTGTTTTCGCACCGCCAGCCTTGAGCCTGTTGCATGAAATGGACTATACCCGTTTTCACCTCAAGAACCGCAGTAAAAAAAGTGCGGCTCCTCGTGGAGCATTACTAATTTCACTCCTTCATGCTGATAATTAAGATAAATGTAGGTGCAATTTAGATTACATACATGTTATCTTATCAAGACGTACATCGATCCAAACGGCAAAAGCATCACTTTTTCCTCCGACAACCAAATCTCGTAAGAATTGCTTCGCGCCGCGTATGAACAATGCGCAAAACTTGCTTTTTTTCTTGAGTTGAAAACGGGTTATCGAGGAGGGGTAGGGAGCTCAGCGAGTGCTCACGGCTGCAGGACTTCGTGTCGACGACAAGAGAGGTCGCCACTAAAGCATGGGCTGTAGTAGCGCATGCTTCGCGTTGCATTTGCTGCGCTGTACTGGCGTTGTCGTCGTCGTCGGGCCGATTCGGCATTGCACTTTGTGGAAGCCCCTGGCTCCCTTTCTCCGATCCGGCCTCGCGTGCGCGACGTCGGGAGCCGCCTGACTTCCGACCGGAGCGTATACCTTATCGTGGCCAGAAAAGGCGCCATCTTGGTTCTCTACTCTCGCCACGTTTTCCGCCTGCAAGCAAGATGATATATTTTTGACCGCCACCTTCGATCGCTTTCTAGTCCGGACTCCGAAGCTCCAAAGTTCTAAGTTGGAGACGTCAAAATAATTACAAAACTATTTTGACGGGCGACGTCACAATGTTTTTAAAAATATTTTCACGTCTTCAGGAAGTGGCGTCACGGATGTCAAAATAATATTTAGAACTATTGTGAAAGTGGAGGTCGAAATAGTCACTGTATTCGCCGAACGCCCTCGGAACGCTCGGATTTTCCAGCCCACGCCACCCCAGCGCCGCCGCACCCGAGGCCTCTCCATGCTTACCGCTTCCACGGTGCCGTCGTCGTCCAAGAAAATCACCATGTCAGCAGCATGATGATAGCGTCACACTACCAAGATACGAACCCTTACAAGCGGAAGAGGCGGCCATTGCTCTTGCCATCGCGCAAACTACAGGGTGAAACAAGGAGACGGCAGGCTCTTTAAATCGACCGGAAAATTCGGGTTCTTAACCTATCGCGCTACGATTTTGTGCAGCGTTGCCCACAGATGGTGCATTTTTTGGTAAAATTTGCAAAGAACGAATTTACCTGAGGAAAAAGTAAAGAAAGAAAAGGCTTAGCTCCTGCTGGAAACGCAGCGACGCCACCGGTCTGCAAACAACACGGCGCCGTTTCGCACGGGAGACAAGAGATGGCGCAAGCGGTCGCGACGCCAACTGCCGCCAACGAACGAGCAGACGACGCCGAGAGCCGTCGTGTTTAGCAGAGAAGGAACTGCAGTTCCTTGTTACCGCGCCGGTTTTTGTTTCTGCGACTGTTGCCACCTGCGGAACGCGAGCCACTTTTGAGTCGAAAGGATCGTCTGCTAAAGTGCCGGCTCTCGGCGCCGTATGCTCATTCGTTGGCGTCGCGACCGCTTGCGCCATCTCTTGTCTCCCGTGCGAAACGGCGCCGTGTTGTTTGCAGACCGGTGGCGTCGCTGCGTTTCCATAGGAGCTCAGCCTTTTTCTTTCTTTACTTTTTCCTGAGGTAAGTTCGTTCTTTGCAATTTTTACGAAAAAAATGCACCATCTGTGGGCAACGCTGCTCAAAGTCGTAGCGCGATAGGTTAAGAAACCGAAGCCTGCCGTCTCCTTGTTTCACCCTGTACAGCCGAAGTCATCATTACCGACTCGCAGCACGCGTGCCGTAATTTCTCGAGAGGAAGAATTCACCGTACAACAGAACGGATCATCTCCCAACACCCGCCGGACAGACTCATCACTATCATATGGACACCCGCCCACTCCGCTGTACCAGGCAATGCAACCGCCCACCTCTTGGCCCGAGAGTTATCCCGCCGGGCCCTGGGAGACGAGCAGGAGCGGCCGGTCCCATTGGTGACATATCAAGAGATCACGCAGCACTATAGGTTGGAGCGACGTATCTACCCAGCCCCACATAAACAACTATCGAAAGAGCAGGAACGACAGCACCGTGCCCTACAGGCTAACACCTTCCCCCATCCCACTAAATGCCATATCTTTTTCCCCACCCTCTATTCCCCGTTATGCCGCTTTTGCGGAAGCCCCTGGGACCCTCTTTCATATGGTAGGAGGATGCGACCAAAACCCCACCCAATCGTCTAACCCCTTCCAGTCTTCATACGAGCTTTGGGAGAGAGCACTCACCAGCTCCAACCTCGATGACCAGCTCATGCTCGTGTCGAGGGCTGTGGAAGCAGGGAAAGCTCAAGGCGTCTTGGAATAAGGACTCCTCCCCATCGCTTTCTCATAATAAAGATGTTTATTCTCCCTCTCCACGGTGCCCGCTTCACAGCAATGCATGGCGCGCGTCGGCGCCTGACCTCATTACCCCTCCTATAGTTCACTCTAACACCACTGTGCTTCCCACAGCGTCACGTATATTTTTAATAAAGACCGCAACCGAAACTGGGTTAGAAGTTTCAGTTGAGCTAGTTGGTACAAACGGTTGGCATAGGAACAAGAACTCCTTCGCGCGTGAAGTGCTGGAGGCAAAGCAAGGCAAATTGTTATGTGTGTATGTTTATACAGCCGGAAGTTAGACTGCCTCGGTGGGCGTCTGGTGTCTCAGCTGTAGATGAGAGCCAGTGCGGTAAAACTGCAAGCCTGGGGTCTTTAACGTGCACCACGCAGTAGTGATACACGACCGCACGCCGGTACGATGCTCATTTTGATCGAAACGGGCAGGGGTGGGTGAGCCCAGGATCCCTGGGGTCTGCAACGCGAGCTTTTGCTCCACTTGCTCCACTTGCTCCGAGCTGGTGTGCGCCAGGCCAGCCCACTCGGCCACCGATCCCCCTGTTTAAAAAGCCTCTGACACGCCAAAAAAAAATTTTTTTTTTCATGCTAGGTGTTTAAATGGCATAACAGGACATTACAAAAAAAATTGTTTCACGACAAAGTTGCGTAGTTTTTTTAATAAAAAATAGAAATACAAGGCCCAATTCAAAGTGCCCGCCGTGCACTGTGACGTAACAGTGTACCGCAAGGTGTCGGGGCGGTCAGAAGGAGGCATCGCCGGAAGTACGTGAGTTGTATCGCCCCTCGTGCTTAGCCGCGAGCGCGTGTAATATTTTTTTTAAATATTTTTGTTATTCTTCGCATTTCCCCGAGCGATCCAAGCAGACAAGGTTTCTTTTATTTGCTTTTCATCGCTTAATGTTGCTGTAAGGTGGAAGAAGAGAGTCGGTGGATTGACGTGATCAACTACAATGCCTAGAAGGTGCTGTGTGAGGGACTGTCCCGGTATTTCAGCAACTGAAGAAGAGATCACACTGCATGCATTTCCGAGAGACATACATCGGCCACATGTGCACATAGTAAACAAGTTCTACTCATGTTCTAGACAAAATACGTACTTTGTGCTCGACGTTTACTTGTACTTGGTACACAAACCAGTTCGTATTCTTTAGACGGCAGGCATCTTTAGCCTGGAGAGTATCCGATGATTCAACGACCTCGGTGTCTGAACCTTCAGCAATGCGATCGGGCGTGTCGTATGCTAGCAATCCTAATTTCTGCGAGCGTTCTAAATTTTTTTAAAAACTTGATAGCTTGTTTTGTTCTCCAGTATAGCCCTGTATCATCGGACTGACGGCATGCACTCGTACACTGGCTTGTACTCGCAACGCTTTTATCATTGACCTCCATCACGTCGATCCACTGACTCTTCGTCCTCAAATTTTACAGCAAGCAAACGAACCAGAAGGCTTGTTGCTCTCGGGCAGGGGCGCGAGCGCGTCCTGCAAGACGCGACCATGTTATGCTGGCAGCACTATCCAGGCGGCGCTGTAACGTTCTGATTTTTGGACGTGCCACGTTCGAATACAAGCATCTGTCAGTGTCAGCATCTGAATGGACGCGCGATAACAAAACGTCTAAAAAAGAAAAACTGAAATAAAAAAGAATTATGCAGCTCGCGGCCTCAGCGTCCATTCAGCTTTATTATTTTATTGCTTTCTTTCATAGCTTCAGTGAGCCCGTATGTTTCACTTTACGTGATAGCGAAGCTAGATTACTTGCAAAATCATGTTCCCCTGAACGATGCTCGCACTGCACGAGCGCGCGTGCTTGGAAGGGACACTGCAAGCTCGGACCTCGCTCTTGTAGCCTCTGCCACGCCGGCATAGAATGGAACGGAGTACAAAAAACTGTGGTGGGGAAGCGTGATTACGCACGTTCGAAACGCGAGCCAAATATTCTATTTTGCTCGCCAGGAGCACTGCTCAAAACTTGAGAGCAGAGCCGTTTATACGCGTAAACGGCTCTGCTTCGTAAGCTACGGACTATAAGAGCTGGTGGAACTGAAACATCGTTTTCTACAACGCTGTGGCTACTCTTCTACAACGCTGTGGCTACGAGCGATCGTAGAAACTTCGTTTCAATCGCTCGTACAAGAGAGCAGAATAAAATATTTAAAAAAATCTTAGGCACGGTCGCGGAGAGCACGAGGAGTGAAACTCACGTGACTTCCGGTGAACCCACTTTTACTGACGTAGGTCGATGCCTCCCTTCTGACCGCCCCGACACCTTGCGGTACACTGTTACGTCACAGTGCACGGCGGGAACTTTGAATTGGGCCTCGTATTTCTATTTTTATATAAAAAAACTACGCAACTCTATAGTGAAATATTTTTTTGTGATGTCCTGATATGCCATTTCAACGCCTAGCATGAAAAAAGAATATATTTTTTTCGGCGTGTCAGAGGCCCTTTAAAGGGATACTCCGCCGATTTCTTCATGGTCCCGATTTGCTTGAAATATTTGCTAAACTCGTCCAAACAACATCGCCAAATATAGTATCCCACAATATTAGGTCAAAATGACATATTTTTCACGAAGTTATTGAATTTACAATTTTGGTCCTCACCGTGTTTTTCAAACTGAAAGTCACTCTACTGGCAAGCACACGAAGAAGTGACGCCAGTGGAAGTGCAGAGGATCACTCTTTGGACTGTAGAATTTGTTCCCAAGCTGATTCGAAGCAGTTTCATGGTGTCAAATGAATGCTTTGGAAGCTCGCTCCAGTCCCGCGCGCTCCAGCACGGAACAAATGATTGGCATATTCTATTTTTTAGACTGCTCGCTCGACTGGACAAGCCTGCGCTTCCACTGACGTCACGGCACTGAAAAGTGCGGGTATATTTGAATGTTGGTTTTTGCATCATTTTCATTTGGCCGATTTCGTAATAACTATTATGAATTTCGCGATTACTAAATAAGCATACCGGAAAGGGTAAAGGCCGGGAGTCAGAAAATATAGTTAGCTGAGGTAGCCAAAAATCGGCGGAGTACCCCTTTAATGTGCCTAGTGAGGCTAGGACCAAGAAGAATAGTCCCGGCCTAGGCTGGGAAGAGGATGAAGTAAAAGTCAGTTGTTAGTCAGCGGTGTGTTTGTCCAGTCCTTTCCTTCGTGTCCTTGTTTTAGAGCGCAGCTCTTTCTGGCCTGAGCGGCGTCGCCGTCGCCGTCGGCGTCAGCGTAACCACGCGGTGCATTATAGGTAAATTTCTCCGCTAAATTTAGCGTAAAATTTTCCGTAAATTTAGCATGAAAATCCCGCTAAATTTAGTGGGAAAATGTCCCCGCTAAATATGGCGGAAAAAATTCCCGCTAAATTTAGCGGAAAAATTTCCCCGCTATGTTTAGCGGAAAAAATTGCCCATTAAATTTAGCGGAAGAATTTCCCCACCAAATTTAGCGAAAAAGTTTCCCCGCCAAATTTAGCTGAAATAATTTCCCCGCTAAATTTAGCGGAAAAAAGTTTCCCGCTAAATTAAGCGGAAAAATATTTCCCCGCAAAATTTTGCGGAAAAAAAAGGGGATTACTTTGTGGGGTAATGGTCACTTACTTTTATGGGAGGGTAATTGTAATTGTAATTAATTACAATTTAGCCTTGAGTAATTGTAAATGTAATTCCTTACTATTTTTCAATAGCGTGTACCAGTCTGCCTCCCACTAAGCGTTCGGCGCATGCGTGACGCCGCCATAACTTTTAACAGGAGGCAGGCTGTAGTGCACGAGGCGGCTCGTGCTGTCTGGTGCTCTACACACGTAGAGCTCCAGCGAAGTTGTCACACGTACAGAAATACTACAGTTTCCTCGATGCATTACGGCAGCGGTGGCATAGTCAAACTGGCTGTTGAGGTCGTCTATTCGGCGTTACAAAAAATTATAAACGTCTTTAATTTTTTTTTGTAACAAAGCTTTTTACGTTGTTGCTTCTAGGAGTCGTGGTTTTACCATTTATAATTGATGGTGGAGGTAATTGTGGGGATGCGTTTTAGAAACAAGGAAGAAGCTTGTCCTTAATTAAATCACTTCTGTGCTGATTATGAGACTGTCCCTTCTGTTCCTGGTCTCAAGGTTTCTCCTTATGGATGTGCACCAGCTTGCCTACGTTTTACAGCGGAGCTGTTAAAGGCTAGTTTCCCCAGGATCGTGTCCGTCAGCAAACAAATGATGACACAGAACTCTGGACAGCTACCGCCATCTATGAGCGACAACGGCAACCAGACAACCGGCTTGCCGGTTCTCTGGCTGCCGCCGTCGCTCATAGATGATGGCAACCTTTCGAGCCTTTCTACTCTGGCTTGCCGACTTGCTGCCGGCCATTACTTCATTCCCACAATAGTACAGCTTCGCCAGGGGCGTATCCAAGGGGGCGGGGGGCGGCCGCACCCCTCCCCCCCAAACATAAGTCGGACCCCCCCCCCTCCCCCTTTTCGGAGGGAAATTTGACATGGGTGGACCCCCCGATGCACAAGAAAGAATGGGAGAATAGTATCCTTACAAATTTTCCCGCCCCCCCCCCCCCCCAAAAAAGAAAGAAATAATAATATAAAGACAGAGTTTTGGATCCGCCCTGAGCTTCGCTGGTCTTCCTTCTTCACCAGAGTGGAAAGGCTGAAAGTTTTTTTACTCTAATTTCATTAAATAGTGCTTTTTAACTTCTCTACGCAACGTGGTACACGACGCAAGGTAATCTTCTTTGGTAATAAGAATTTACAGGAAACATTACACCAGTTATCGGCGGTCAGTCGAAAAAACTACGTAAGCAAGCGAAACCAAATCAAAAACCGCGGTTCCGCGATTTCGCCGTTACCTCGATGGCCATTTGGCTGTAGTAACTCTTCAGAACGGGACGTCCGGAAGAGTTACCACAGCCAAAGAAACCTAATTAAAATTATAAATTTATTAAAGACAAATTATTTCAACACAATAATTATAAAAGTGATCTACAAAACTATATTAGTACGAAGTATTTAATGCAGCTTATTTACAAGGGGAAGTGGGGGAAGGACGGAACGCAGTCAGCGGCTCAGCGCAGTAAACAACACGTTTCTTGACGACTTCGCCAACTTGACGACGAGCAGCACATGGATGCTTCAGAACGGCATCTTGACGGCGTGATTATCCGGACTGATGTTTAACTCTGCACCAGAATGACTTCTAAAGCAGATCTGAAGGAACTGTAAGTCTTCTGGTACTTTCTTTCTCACATGTAGAAAAAATGTTCCTTGTAAACATCGCGTCGACGTGATTACACGCTTTGCAAAACACGACGCTTGACGACACTTTAGTCTGTAAACGAGGGGTTCTTAAACTTTCTGATCTCGAGAAACGCCTATCTCTTCAGTAATGGCCGAGGAACCGCTCTCGAACTGCATTTATGCGCCAACTTAGTGCAGAAGCGTACAAGAGCTTGTAAACAGTAATACACGTACTTTTGAATGGTGTGGCTCATGCGTCAAAAGATGACTAAAATCTTCTAAACTCATGCTTAGATAGTAGGGACACTTTACTTGGGAGCAGGGGCAACCGATTAAATGCTTGGGAAACGCCGGAGGGTGTTCTGGGAAACTCCTGGGTTTTTAGAAAATCGGTTCGACAACTTGTGCTGTAAACTGTAGACGCGGCAAGTATTCAGGAGCGCAGTAGAAGGTAGTTTTTATTACAGTGTGAGCCAGTGCAACTGCATGATCTTCTACATCCGCTAGGTTTACAAGTTTACGTTTTTCCTAACTCTAATCGTCTCCCTTTTTGGATGGTCATTGGAGCTAATGACATTTCTCTTCATTTCCAGGTTCAAAGTTCAGGCGAAATACGATGCCTTTTACACCGGCGGACACGTAGAGGTGAGTGGGCTCCTCATTCTTTGCAATGTCTCGCAATTGCACACGAAGTGTTGCACCTGCCAGTAGTTCCCCAGTTCCCCCGTCCCAAATGCCACTGGCAGTTTTCCCCTCGAGTGTGAAAAACCCTGTTGTAAAAGTCCCGGTCTCACCTTCCCCAAGCAACGAAATCCCCGTGCCCAACTACTGTAGTTTGCCTCCCTTGCAGCTTTGTTTCTTTAATCTAACGCACTGTTTTCTTGCGGTGATTCTGAATCAGTTTGGTGCTTTCAAACATTGCAAAATTGTTTAACGCTTATGTACACAGAGGGATCGATACATTATTCGCAAAGAGTAAAGCTATATGCACTCCGTCGTGCACCTCGGCCGGAAAGGGCTATACACACTATGCGAAACTCATAAAATAAATGGTTACGAGTTTTCTAAGCGGTGGCATAGCGTAGTGGTAAGGTGTCTGCTTCATACGCAAGTGGACGCGGGTTCGATCCGCAGTGTGGGCCCACTTTTTTCTTTTTTTCTTGAACATTTTGTTTTGTCGAGGCATTTGGCGATATTTCCGACATTTCTTTTTTTACGATCAACACTGAAAAGAAAAAAGAATGTTGTCGACGAAATTTCGCTGGACTTCCTTTCTGGATGCACAATCGGGGACAGTGGAGGTTGGGTTGCCGGCTGGACGCCGTGAAGCAGCATGTACGGGTTAAGCTTTGTGAATTAGCAGCCGCACACTCTCGCTGCGAAGCGGCGCAGGCGGGGGGGTTGGGGGTGGGTGTTACCAAGCTCCCCAGTGATAACGCGCCATTCGAAAAGGTGACCCAAATGGCATGAGCTCTCCGCATAGTGCGTATAGCCATTTCTGGCCGAAGTACACTACGTAGTGCGTATAGTTTTACTCATTCGCAGAACTATCTACACTACTATGATCCCACAGAAGTGCTTCATGAATGTGTAAATATTAAGATTAGCTTTCAGAGAACGTTACCAATGTCTTGCATCATAAGGTTCAGAAATATCGGCCAATTAACTTTTAAGTTTTATGACCACAAATTTTTATCATGTTGCGAAATGTATTCACCACTGCTTAGTTTATTTAACAAATACTTCTTTGTATTTCGTGGCAGAATATCCTCGTTAGGGAAGCAGAAGTCGTGTGTCGATAGCTGTGACCCCAAGGTCTGAACAACGAATAGAAAGGCAGTTCAGGTATCTGGGCTTGACCTGAAACAGTCGTGCAGTAATAAAGAGGCTTGAAGCTATAGTCCTGACGGGATAAAAACTGCAGGGAGGAGTTTCAGTTTTTTGCACTCATCCAAAGCATGGCGAAAAGGAATAAGTGCATGGTGGAGGCCGGGCGTTCTAAAGAGACACTCTGCTGTTTTCACCTTGTCAGTGGGGAATTGGTAAGAGGATGGGCGTACAGGGTTTTCGAGAACCGAGGATTTTGAGGTAGGTGTGTTTAAATTAGGTTATTTGCTGCACCATGCCTCAACAACTAACGTTGCCCCTGTTTCCTAATGTTTGTCGAGGAAAATGCCAGCGCTTTTGTATATGTGATCTCTAATATCGAAGAAAACACGCTTTTGCATGGTAGTAAATTGGTTGTGGGATTGAGGCGCTGTCATGCTTAACTTTCGAATACGTTGCTTCCAGTGGCCAGGAAAGGGCGACCATCTTTACTGTCAGCACGGCACCAGCGTCAAGGTTCTTAACGTTGAAGACGGCAAAGTGGACAAATGCTTTGACTTGGTAAGTGACCGCAAAGTCAGCCTTGCTTCACTCATGGCGTGACTCTTCGTCGGATAAAAGTCTACAGATTGGGGTCCGCTTCCTGCTCTTCGGCAACTCTTTTCCTTGAGTAGTAGTAATGCATATTGGATTAAAAACCTAGGGGATGCAAGTATGTTTTTTCTGTATACGGGGTGTGTTCTTTTATCGAAAACAAATTTTTTCTAATAAAAAGCCGTGAAAGCTAGACAAATGCGATCTTTGCAAGTGAGTTACACAGCCAGGTGGACGTATATGTTCAAGAGGGAATGCAACTAAAAGATGACTAATTAACGCCAGCCCAGCTTTTAGAAACAACTTAATTAAGACCATCCCAGTTTTTAAAAATCCTGGATTGAGCATGCAGTCAGAGTTATTCATTGTCAAGTTTTTTTTCTTGTAATATGTCGATACTGAAACGAAACGCGCAATGCTTGCCGGCACGACAACCCTCGTTTGATGCTGGAAGGTCACATGTTAATGACGAAATTTGCGTCACAGCGCGCCGGAGCTGATTGCAGTCGGTGCTTCGTAGTTGGCAAGCTAAAGCGATAAACCAGATTGTCAACCGTGACAAGTTGCTTTGCTTGTTGCGGCCGCTAAGGTGTCTTATCGCTTTAATTTGCTGCAGCCACGAAGCACCAACTGCAATCAGCTTTGGTTCACTGTGACGAAAATTTTGTCATGAGCACTTGACCCTCTGGTTTCAAACGAGGGTTGTCCTTCCGGCGGGCACTGCGCATTTGGTTTTGAGTATGGACAGAGTTCCAAATCAAAATCTTACAATGAACAGCTCCAACTGTGTGCTCGATCCAGGATTTTTAAAAACTGGGCTGGCCTTCAACATTCATTGTCTCCATTTCTTCAATATAAACATTGTGCCCTAAAATGTCTAATTAAAAATGTAATTAGAAATTTTTTTGGATTAGTCATCTTTTATTTGCATTGTCTCTTGAACATAATGTCCATCTGGCTGTAAAACTCACCTTCTAGACCACATTTGTGTAACTTTCGCAACTTTTCTTTAAAAATCTGTATTCAGCAACAAAAAAAAAAATGTTTACAATTCCCTGTAATCCCGAATTAGAGCACGGCTCTTGAGGAGAAAAGGAGGGTATGCCCGTGTGACGTCACGAGGGTGACTTCGCTCGTGACCCTCGTGATGTCACTGGTGACTCTAGTGACGTCACTGGTGGCCTTCCTGACGTCACTCTTGACGCTTTTGATGTCACACGTGACCCTCGTGACGTCATTCGCTCGTGCTCTCGCGGGACGTCACTGGTGAACCTCGTGACGTCATTCGTGGCCTCGTGGCGTCACGCGGTTACGCCCGACGGCGATGCCGCTCAACTTGGAAACGGGCGCCTAAGAGCTGTGCTCTAAAAGAAACACCCTCCCCCTCCTTCCCCAAAATTTCACTGAGCTACGCCACTGAGAGGAGAGAGACTTTTTAGTGTTTATTTTGACAGCATTCAATGTTAGGAATTTGGCTTTTATTTGCTTGAGGATAAACTGTCAGTATTTTAGTATAACATAAAATATAAAAATGACTTGTGTAAAAAACAAAACAAATAACAATGAACAATATATTAAAAGGATTGGGATACTAAGAAAATTAAGAATCATTCTGAACTTAGTTTGGTTGCCTCAGACTTTATCGTTATCATTGTCTATCTTGAAAACTTGAGATCTTTTCAATGGATCAGTGCTTAAATTCAAACCAATTCTGAAACATTTATGTGTAGTTCAGGTATTAATGGTTCAGAGATATAACCACATCCCGGTACTGACAGACAAATTAATTAGTTCCCCTTGAAGATCCAAAGGCATGGTCATGCAATCACTAGGTTGTTCCATTGAATTGGAGTATTTGAAATAGAAGCTTCAATCTGGTATTGAAGCCCAGTATTCAATCAAAGAAGCCGCCTCCTTCCCCAATTTCCATTTATCTTTCTATTTTTCTTCTTGCTGCAATTAGCTCCCGAACCCATTGAATTTAGGAAAGGAGAAAGGTAGAGTGCGAGTAGGAAACTGACGAATGCAAATGATTTTCAGCTTGGCAAGAAACACTTTCGCATGTTAGATTTTAAGTAGCTTTCAGATGTGACAATTTTGCATCTTTGCTCGCCGCTACAGAAAGATTCAGATGTAATATGAGCAACCTAAATGGAATTCCGGGCAGGATCCTCAGGCTTCAAGAGATTCCACAAAGAAATTTGAATTTTTGGTTTGCTAATCTTTCTCTCATTCTATCAGCTGTTGTGATTAAGTCATTGTAAATGGCAAGCTTTGTTTTTTTGCACAACGAATCATTTCAATGTTTTGAAATGCATGTGGTCTCAAGCCAATATTCTCGCCAACAAACCTGAATTTTCAATTTCCTAACTTCCAGATAATTTGAATGCAACTTGAAAGTGGCTGCTGCAGTAATTTTTTGTGCTTGACACATACGCCAGTTTTAGAAGCAGAAGATACCAGTTTTCTGCTCACGACAAATAAGAAAATTTGTTTTTCTATTGTGCCTTCTAGTTAAGTATTTCCGTGAATAGTTCTTAAAGCAAGGTGATTTTATGCTCCTTTATTGTTTTCATTGGTATTTATGTGGTGAACGATCAGTCTACAACCACTCATGAGCCGAGGCAGTGTTCGCACTACTTCTATGCATCGACAGTAGATCTAACCGGGCCCTTCTCGCAAAATGAATTTTCCGCTACTGATATACAGCAAACATATTATGAACAGTGAAACAGAACATAAACTATGCTGTTCGCTGGTGTCGGTGGCTGGTCAACTATAAACAGACCTTGTGCACACATAGTCTTTAAACTTTAAATCTAGGACCTCTTATTTCCAGCAGCGAGAACATGGATGTGCATTTTATTGCATTCCGGGCACAGCTAATCTTGTAATCATTATGTGATTACAAAGTATGTATTGCATATCAGGGAGAAGAGGAGGAGGTGACAGCATTTGCGGTGAGCCCAGATGAGGGAAGCTTGGCCGTGAGCGGCCGCAATGGGCTGCTCAGGCAGTGGGACCTGGAGGCTGGCTCCCTGACCAGGACATGGAAGGTGGGTGGCAGCTTGCACGGCTCTAGGCCTTGGGTGCCTGTCTGTTTACCTGGGGGAGTGCTGGACTTTGGCCTCAGATTGCTCGGCACTTGGTCTGGAAAGATAGGTGGACTTAGATGACTTGGGTGTATATTTCTATATGAAATATTAACCCAGGTGAGTGCATGTATCTAGATTATACTGTAGCATAACTGTGTGTGTGAAGCCCACCAATCAAGCCATTGGCATAGCATTGTACTTCAAAACGAAAAAATAAAAATGCAAGAGGCAGAACACCGAAGACTACACTCTTTTGCTGAAAGAACGTTGTCATCTATGCTTCATTTCTTATATGTTTTTATTCTTTTGCTTTTTAAAGTTCGCTTCCACAACATGCTCACTTCGTCCATAATATTGCTTTACAAAACTTTGGGTATCACAATGTAATGACCGGATGTGGCTTAGCCATTACATAGGGTGGTTATTTCGTGTCACCTTTCTGAGGTGCCTGTGTTGTTTGTTGGCTGATGTTGATTACAAGTGAGGTTGCCCTTTTCAGTCTTTCCACACAGGCCCAATCTCCTGCCTTGTGTTTGACTCGAGTTGCACCCTGGTAGCGAGTGGTGGCTGCGATTCCACCGTGAAGGTCTGGGATGTTGTCCGTCAGTACTGCAACATCACTTGCGTGGTGCTCAGGGGGTGTTCAGGTGGGTGTGCTTATTGCTAATGCTGGCCCTGCTTCTGACATTACATGATTGAGATATGCCACCGCTAAAATGGAGGTAGAGTTACGTGAGTCGTTGTAGAGGAGGGATCTCGTGTCCCTGCTCTTTTTGAGCAGAGCTCTTTTCTCAAGAATGCTACACGATACTTTGTGCAGGGTTCTGTAGGTTTTTGTACGTAAGTGGGACACCTTAGTGTGCTGTTTGGCATTGCACACGCCGATATTGATGATGAAATCTTTCAACTGCTATCGTGTGTATGTGTATGTCTGTGCATCTGTAAATTCATTACTTTGGCATTTCATTGCCTGTCTTAAAAAGTATTTTTGCACAAATTGAGTGTGAAGCTTTTGCCAGAACATGTGTCGATTATATATAGGCAACGGCACCTCACGGAGATATACTGCTGCTTGTTATTGACTGGGATTCACGCTATCTACATTCTGTTAGAAGGACTTTGTCAGAATTTGCATTTCTCACTCCACACCTTTGCGGCCCCCCGCAGTGCCGTGCAGTTCCACCCGAAACCTCAGGTGGGACGCCTGTTTGGTGCGGCAGACGACTACAAAATCCATGTGTGGGACTTGTCCAAGAGTAGCCTTGTGGGTTCCCTGGAGGGACACTTCTCAGTGGTCACCAGCCTTGTGTTCCTGGATCAAGGTGACCGGCTGCTCAGGCAAGTCGAGGCATCAGGGGCATTGTCTCATTTCTTCAACTTAGATATGTTCTCTGAGATGGGACACTTTGCCTGGAACCCTTTTCACAGTGTGTGTCAAGTTGGGGCTTGGTATCTTCAATTGAAGCACTTCAAAGTGCACATAAGGTGCATTAAAGGGTGTACTCATTGATGTAACAGTGTTTGATGTAACGAAGGAGTCAAGTTAGCGACTGATCGTTTTATGATTGAGTTTCACGGTGTGTGTTAGGGGCCTTACATACATTAAGATACATTAAAAAGTTGTTTGCCTTTGAGTAAAGGAGTACTACTACCAATAATATAAGGAAAATATATATATATGTATATATATTTTTTTTTCGTTTTGTCAGAAAAATAGATTTAGCTCTTTTGGGGAAATTGCTTTATTCTCAAAAGGGAGACCTATTCGTCAGCTGCAAAACTATGATGGGGAAAGAATGATGCGAATGAGGGCTTGTAACCGAGCTGAATAGCAAATGCTTCCTCTATAGAGGCAACTGCCGTGTCATAAGTTGCATATTATATAAACACTGAAACTTCCTTTGCCGGCAGCGATTGCAGAAACTAAATTCACGCCATTTGTTTATTTTGTGGTATCGTAGCTCCAGAATGACCTTCACCAGGGAAGCTATGCGACAACACATCAATGCAAGCAGCACTACTGTCACCTGACGTGCAAAAAGAAGGCCAATGAGAAATACCGTAAGCAAGGTTACGACCTCTGGATTACACTCTCTCAGTGAAAACACTAGTTACACCTCAAGCCACCCGAGGAGAAATGTCCCTGTTAACCAGGGCTTGTTGGTGACGATTGAAGCAAGGCCACTCTATCTGCAACGATGAGTGTACTAGGAAGAGCTTCAATTTAAGTGCAGAACTTATTTCTGTTCACAGTTGTAGTATTAGGGAAATGTTTCTACTTAGAACCAGCCTGAAGGTGATGAAGCATTAATAAATCTTGTCGTCTCTATACTCAGCGTCAACTATTTTGTGCTACATTGTCAAGGCTACCACAGACTTTTGCAGTGCTCCAACACTGTCAGATCTACTTGAATGAGCGTGTGGCTTTGTTTGGCACCTCCTATACATGAGGGCGCTTGCAGAATGAGAATCAAAGGGAAGCCGCATGGTCTTGCAGCAGTACAGGGTTGCAGCAGTGTGGAAGCTTTGCTAGCTTTGATGATGTAGCACAAAATAATTGATGTTGAGTATAGCTACTCCAGTTTAAGTTGTTTTATTGCTACTAGGGTGCTAAAAGTAGTGACATCAGATTCGGTAGCTTTTCGCAGATACAATAAACAACAGGCAGGTGTTGTTTAGGGGCACAAAGATAAAGAGGGGATGATGATGATGAATCCTCAGGTAGTGGGATTGTATCCTGCCTCGATAAAAAAAATAGTGATGCAATGAACAAAGAAAAAAAGAGACGAAAGAATTTCAGTGATGTGATTGCTGCGCCAATTGCGCCAAACTGCACCAAGGGGCTAACCCTGCTACATCCTGCTACATTTTGCCAAAATATGGGTAATCTGCGCCAAGCCTGCGCCAAAAAACCAATTTCGGTCGCCTTTCAAAACCGAAACTAAACTGAGTACCGTAATTGAGCATGCGTGTGTTATGTGGCGCAAGCGGCCGCCCGACACAAAGTACCCTGCATCAATCGTCCATCCGGTCTTGCATGGTTTTCCCGCCGTCTCGCGTTTCGCGCTCTCGTCGTCTCGTGAGTCTCGTCTCGCGTCTTTTTTTTTATTTTATTTTCAACGATAGACGCGGGTGTGTGCGGACGCTCTGACGCTAGCTGTGCCGGGTACCAGCCATGCCGTCATGCTGTGAAACGAAACCACGTTTTTGCGCGGCGGGAGTTACTTTGTGAGCTGAAGCACTCGCTCCTGAAAGCAATGGCCGTGGGAAAACTATATTTGGTCCCTGCCTTCCAGTCACCGTGGCTCGCGCGACGTCGGGTGTTGCCGTCCCCACGTCGCTGCAGATATGGCACTTTCTAAAATGAAACTAAGTACCGCCGCATGTTCATCAACATTCCTGTTCTTGTTTAAATCATACGTTACTACAAAAATCCTTCTTTAACTCAAAGACTGCTGTGTCGAAGTATTGATTACCTAGGTTTCTGTCGGTGGTCTTTCTTTCGAGAGGGACCTCGAACGTGAAAAATTTTCCGCGAAAGAAAGTTGGTGAAGAGAAGTGAGCTAAAGCAAAGAAGGCAATGTCAGCACGCTGAGCCCGCACAGCGCGCTTGTTTGTCTCGAGGTTCAGTCGTTGCACAAAGTGCCCCAAGAACGTTTTGACCCTGGCTCGCAATGCATCAATGCACTCAGGCTCTTTTTTTTTAATGCGAATAGCATTCTTTGGATACTTCACGCACTTTTCGTCTATGTATCTATCTATCTATCTGGCTATCTAACCTCTTACGCCGCGGGTCGATAAATAAATAAAAAAGACCGGCGCCGGCTGGGATTCGAACCGTTGACCCTTTGATCAGCAGGCAGACGCGCTAACCACAGAGCTATGAAGGCAGTCATTCAACGCACTCTAAACGGTTGTTTATATCTTTACCATAGGACGCGCTTTACAGCGCTGTCACAGCTACCGGTGCGCGCGCGTTCCATGCACGAGGGCTCATTCCGCTCTCGTGAGGCTGAGCACGGCCGCTAGCTCACCCTCTCCGCGCTCGGGGAGAGGGTGATGTAGCGGCCGTGCTCAGCCTCACGAGGCGGAATGAGCCCTCGTGCATGGACGCGCGCGCACCGGTAGCTGTGACAGCGCTGTAAACGCGTCTATGGTAAAGTATAAACAACCGTTTAAATACCGTTGGTTGAGACTAGCTGAGACGCCAGAAAGTCTGGTCGGTACCATTTTGAGTGTTTGTGCGTATGGCGCGTGCTTTGCTCGCCTTCCTAAGTGACACAAACGCACGTGCTGGGCTGCGGAGATCGTGCGCAGGGCTGTGAAAGTGTCAACAAATTTAGAATCGCCTCAAGAGTGGGCTGGCGTATCTAGAGTGTGCCGGCCACCTGACGAACGCGCATAACTCCGCACCGTTTGATGCTATTCGCATTAACGTAGATAATCATTCCCAAAGGATGGGTTCTGCTGATTTTTAGCTTGTACTTTTTTTGTTGGCCTGCCAAGCACGAGCCGCTGGAGTGTTTTTTTGTCATATGCTCGACAGTTACATTTTGCATACAATTTTGGGAATTAGTCGGCGACGGAGCAGAGTGGCATGATTTCGGTTTCGATCGATCAGCTGTTGTCTCCGCTCACGCGACGAAGCACGCGGAACTGCAAGCCTGCCGAAGTTGTCACCACGTGCATGCAAACATGACCGCACGACAGAGGCACCAGCCGGGACGCTTGCGATCCATTGTTTTACGTTTGCTAACTTTTGACGAAAATCTGGCACGTCGGTAACCAGTAAAACGGTGGCAAGCAGTTTTTCGGAATCGCTAGGCAATGCCGACAGCACTGTACATTTGTGGGATGTCTCGGCAGTAAAAACACAAGCAGCGAGTTCCGTCACAATACGTCAGATTAGAACAGAACACAACGCAAAGTGCCCTTCGTTTGTACAGCACCTAAAATGAATATGTTTATTTTTTCTAAGAATATCTGCTCCAAAAGTAATTTTTGCTGCTCCGAAGCACTGTCTTGGTTGCTTCAAAATCCACTTTCGCTGCTCCAAAACACTGTCTTCGTTGCTCCAAAACCCACAATTTCTGCTCCAAAACACTGTTTTGGAAGCTCCAAAAGGTGCTCCAAAATGGTTTGGGCCAATCACATCACTGGAATTGCCAAATGCAGTCTTAATTTATGCTGGTCTGTTTAAAGGGTCCAGGCAGTGACCATCCAGTTGTGTGTCATTTCGGAGTTTACCTTTTCGCACTTGCATTGTTGCATGTGTATTTAATGCCATCAATAATATTGTATCATTTTAATTCACTTAAAAAATCTTTATTCAACCTAGGGTTGCCACCTTTCCCAGAAAAAAACCCCGGCCCTTCAGGGGGAAGGGGGGGGGGGGGCAGGGGGCAGGGGCAGGGGCAGGGGCAGGGGGGCAGGGGGCAGGGGGCGGGGGCAGGGGCAGGGGCAGGGCAGTGACAGCAGCTCCGAGAGGCGGCTCAGCTCTTCCTAGACATCGTCAGCGCGTTTCTCTGGTCTTGGCACTTAAACAATTAAATGGAGAATGAAGAGGGAGGGAAAAACGACAAGGATCTAAAGTAACAACAACAATATTACACCATGTGTAGTCGAAGGGGAAAGCTTGGGAAAGCGCATATGCCACCCGTCACAATTGACGGATGAAGCACCGTGCGTGTCCTTGTCAAGATGCCGACAATCGTTATGAAAACCAACACCTCCCAGAAGGCTCAGCTATCGGGAGGGCCTGTCGCCGAGTTTCCCGCCGGCGTCTTGCTTGTTCTCGCTTTCCCTTATTTTCCGGCTTTCCAGCTTTCCGCCCGCCCCCCGGTGGTCGTTTTGTTTTGTGTTGACCGTACCCCTCTTCCAGCTCCCCCCCCCACCCCCTTCCCCCGTCTCATGGAGTTCTCCTGCCGCGCTCGCCCGCATACTTTCTCTAATCGCGTGTCCTGACGGTGTTTGTGTAGTTTTAGACTTCTTTTTTTCGTCGACAAATATTTATTGTCGTAGTTGTTGAATTGTCACTTAAAAACGCCAAAAAAATAAGCTAAAAGCAATCGCGCTTCGATGGCCGTCAAAAAACCAGCCAATGGCGACCGGTCTTACCTACGAACCGGCAACCGGCCTGCTGTCTAAAAAACTGGCCGGGCCGGTCAAAGACCGGGCAGGTGGCAACCCTAATTCAACCTCAAGCAACAAATTTTCAAATTAGTAGTCTTTAGAACAAATTTAGAATTCTACACCCTGAAAGATTACCCTTGCACAAACTTTTCCACAGAGCACTGTTGAGGGCAAATCACTGCAATCTATGAAGGGAGCTTGGCCAACGACAAGGCTGTAAATTTGTGTAGGCCTAAAATTGAAGTCGGTGATGGGGTGCAGAGCGTGATGCTTCACACTGCTCAGCAGCACATCATAGACTTCATTTTCACATCTAGGCAAATTTTTAATTTCTGCATTTACCGAGGTCCCTTTGTAGATTCCAGTGGTGGGCACTTCTGAGTTCTCTGCTGAAATGTAATCACACGGGCGCATTTCAAAGTGTACTAGGGAGACCCACATTGAGTAAAACAAGCCATAAAGCTTTTTTTTTATGTTTTTATACTTGTTATGCATGCCCTTGTCATCCTAACTCGCTCCCTTTTTGTTTTCGTGCAGCTCGAGCAGAGACAAGGTGGTCATGCTTTGGGACACAAAAACTCTGAAATCGCTCAAAACCATTCCCGTGTATGAGGTTAGTGGGCTGAAAGCAGCATTTCATCTGCTTACAATGACCTGGATGCCTCTGTACCCTCTGCTTGCTCTTATTCAGGGAAGATGTTCTAATCCCTTTGTATCTTTCAGTCTATAGAGTCCCTTGTGCTGGTTCCAGACTCCCAGCCTCCTCAGTTCATCACAGCAGGAGAGAAGGGTATGTGGGCTCTCTGATTAAAATTATTATGAGAAAATAAAAAAAAAATAAAAACCACTGAAGTGAACTCGAAGTTCACAAGTAACAGTCAAAACTTTTAGTTTGCATCTTCGAAACAATAGCAACAATTTTTTATTTAATGAGATCACTATGTTGACTGCAATCTGTTCTCATAGCATCTATGAGTGCAAGCTCACGTGATGTGAAAGCAGTTTTATGAACATCAGAGAAATGAGTGCATTCGGAACAGTGCATGCGAAATGCCCATGAAGACGGGTTCACACATTTGCTTTTGACTGTGTTTGACCGCATTACGACCGCTCGTGTAATTCTGACAACATTATTCGTAGGGCCCACAGTGTCGCGTCATTGGGAATATGCAAGTTTTCGTGGTGCCATCTATCGGAAGTCAGCGAAATAATTTCTTTCCCACCACTACCCTCCCCACAGTTTTCATGGCAAACTGTCTTTTGTCTCGATCGCCTGTCGCGACTTTCAACAGCGCCGGGTGGGTGCGGTGCTCTATTGTAGCCGAATCGGGCCTTGCAAAGTCGACAATCGCGGACGGGAGGACTGGGAGCCTCAATGAAAGAACCAAACGTAGTGCTCCCAGTGACCTCACTGCTCCCCTCACTTGAAAGATGGCGTGAGTTGAGGGTGCCCCAACCTTCGATCTGTTTTATTTATTTTTGTAGAAACTAGCGTGCGCAAGAAAATATTAGTGCGAAAGCATTAACTGTCCCATGGAACACAGCCGGCGTTGTCAGTAACCATCAAAAACGGCAGCTAGTCCCATTGGTTGAGTGTAACGGCATCTAAATGCCCATTGGCTGAGCGAAATGGCGTCTAAATGCCCATTGGCTGAGCGAAATGGCACCAGTCATCAAGCACGTGCATTCAGAAATAAAACACAAAGAAAAGCACAGCAACGCATATGCATTGTCACGGAAGGCGTCTAGCCGGCGGTGTTCGCCGCACCTGTTCAGTGGGGGAGCGTGATTGATGTCACCGCCAGAGCGCCGTGTGCGATAGGAAGCCGTGGCGCGCTGCTTGTAAGAATGCGCTGCATGTAGGAATGCTTTCGATTCCTACATGTACACTATCTTAAGTGTCTGCCGAATTTTTTTTCTCGTTCTAATAGAGAAATAGATTAATTCCCGCAATTGATTGGCCAAAGTTCAAAAGTTATTGCACTGCCCCTTTAATATTCAAATGGAGTCATCAGTGTTGCCGACACAACATCCTCCCTCCCTAGCAAGAACAAACGAAAACTGAAGCCGGCCTTGTAAAACTAACATTACTAACTTAGTCACGCAATCTGTTGGCCAGGCCGGTCTCCCCGTCTGGAGGCTGTAAGAACAGGAACAGTCTCATGTGCAGCCCTTTTAAATTTAAGAGGAAAGAAAGGTCTAAGACGAGGAGCTGAAGCCTTCCTTTTTACCCCCGATCCACACCACAGGAGTCCTTCGTACGTGGAACACAAGCACCGCGACGTGTGTGCGAGAGCAGGAGAAGGGGCCAGCCGAGGAGGGTGCCATCGTGCGAGCGCTGCACTGCCCTCACCGGAATGCCCTGTCAGTGGTCACGTTTGACCACAACATCACCCTGCGCTCCATGGACGACTTCGGTATCCAGAAACAGGCAAGTTGGTACTGAGTTGCTGGGTGGCAAAGAGTACTGGTGGTGACATTCTTAAGGATGTGTAGGCGTCCGCATGCTAGAGCTCCTCAATTGGCTGCTTGACGTCGTATGATTATATGAATGAGGGATCTTGTGGAGTTGGCCATGCATAGTTTCCCACCGGAGTTTAGTTAGGGATGCTATATTACATGGTCACGTGATCCATAGCTGCAGCAGCTATGCGACTCCTTGTGAGACCAACCACATGATCATATGACCCATCGTCACCGATGACAGTGGAGATCACGCCATCTGATGATGAGTGCCAAAAGCTTGAACTTGCCTCAATCCTTTGCACAAAGCTGGAGATGCCATCTCCTTGGCACCAGAATAAATTTTATGTACCTTAATTGTACGGATAAATTCCAGAGACAGAATGTGCATTGTGTTTTGAGTTGTGCTGGGTGTTTATTTTTGAGTATTTCTGAGCTCGGGTGACATGCTATGTGCAGTGCGTCTCCAAAGAAATTATAGACTGTAAGTAAAACTTATTTATATGTTCCCAGTTCATACCTTTTCCCAGCTGTTATTTTCTCGCTGAACTTCCGTTGGGATATATTTGTGTTAATTTCGGATTTGTTAACATTTGCTTTCCCGGTTGTTACATCCATCCATTTGGCAGTCGCCATTTTCCTCTTTTTGCTCCATTTCCCCTTCTTTTCCACCTATTTGACGCTCATGTTCCTCTTTCTGTTTGATTGGTCAGGGCATTGGACTAGGCCTGATAGTGATTTAGGGTATTGGAAGAGCTTGTTCATCTTTCCATCTCCTACTTGGGCATGCAATAATCCGTTGCAACTCAAGAAGGTAGGGTGAGGGTAAGACGTGTTTGATGAATCGAGGGCCCGTACCCTGAGGACAGGGTGAAGCGAGCCGGGATGCGGCCGACACGTTCCAGAACACAACAGAGGAATGAATTTAATCAAGCGACATCAATTAAGTACAGCAAGAGGGGGCGCCACAGGAATGCGCCGGACTATTTACAAAGTCGATAGGAGGCGACCTCTACATCTCCCCCCTTTATGAAAGATGAAGGATAGGGAAGCCCACTACATAAAACTTCACAAATTTAAGGGGTGACACCACCTTCAAGTGTCGACTTTTAAACCAGTTGCTCAATATTGATGAAATTTGGAGGGTCTATTCATTTCGTTGCCAAAATGCACTCTATGAAATTTCACCTCTGTAGGACTATTTTCCGATAAGCTACAGGGGGAGGTACACAGCTATTGATGTAAGTCGCCTCACTTGGCAAGGAAATCTATCATATAAAATTGCTGCAGAATATTGAGCATTTCTAAGCTTCAGCCTTAACTAGAACATATGATGTGGGGGGCTATCTATTTTTTACCTTAAAATCCATGTTTTTTCTATGCAAAATGTAAATTTGAAAAGCATTCCACATAATGGGGCATTTTCTCCTCATCAAAACTCTACTTTTTGGCATTAAGAACTTTATTTAAATAGAAAAATAAATATCTAGCCCCCTTCCTCATTAAATTTCAGTTCAGAAACATCCACAGCAAAGAATACATTCAGCGATTCATTGAAATGATAGATTTCCTAAAACGAAAGTTGCTGCAAAAAAGTGAAACTGAGAAAAACCTGTTTAAAGTTTCCACACCACGACATTTGCTTTTTCTGGTGGTGGTGGCAACTTAAAGGCACCAAGAGCGTAGATGGTGCCTTCTGCTTACACCCAATCTCCAGCATGGCTTTGCTGAGTGAGTCCAAGCTTAAAACGCTTTCTTCGAGTGTCATTTTGTTGTCGGCATCTGGACATTGATTGTGAAATGAGTGAGGAATTGGGTATGCTTGCAATACACGAACCAACATCAGCAAGTATGGGTAGGGCAAGCATCCTTGAAATACAAAGCAGACAAACCCACGTGACGTTCTATAAATGAATGCTGGTTTTAGTCAGTTTTGTGTTCAATCAGGGTGGGCTTTTCGATTCTTGGCCATATGCATAGCCTCTTCTACGTGAAAGCTGGACTTCTTGGTGTTCTTGCCCAAATAGAGTTTACTCTCGAGCAAAGATATTTAATGTACTGAAACTGTGAAGAAATGCTCTTTCCAACGAGAGTATGATCATCATTCTAGGGCATACCGGTGCAAAGCTACAGTAGTTTGAAAATAGGAAACAGAAATTTCACATTTCAAAAACACGTGATTTTGCATCGTTGGCTGACCGAAAATGTTTTATTTCTCCGTAAATACTTCAGATATTGCAATAAAAATTTGCAGGAGTATACTCTATTAGTTGTGGAACCACAATACACAAAAAAAGCAAAGTTGGTTTTTTTCTCAAAAATTGAAATTCCTAGGTGGTGTCCCCCTTAAACGAGTCGGCCGAACAACACGTCGGCCACTACGAGTTCGCACAACACCGTCGCTGTCAGTTGGGACCGGGACCGGCTCAGGTGCAGGGGGCGGCCCTGTCGGGCTTGCAGGTCGTGGTCGTTCAGGAACCAAGACGTGTTGCGCTGGCTCGGGCTGATCTTGTGGTTGTGCCTCTCCACCGAAAGGCACAAGATGGCGGCGATTTCGTTGAAGAACTCCACCACGTTCTGTTTCCACGATGTAACTTCGTGGTCGTTGAGCAGGACTCAACACTGTAGCGCGCACTTGATCAGGTCTCACCCAGACTTGCTCTCCGGTTCGAAGTGACGGCAGGTCCCTGGCCGCGTGACGCCGGTTGTAGTCTGCAGCCTGTTGTCTTTTGTAGGCTAAATCATTGCTGGCGACCTTGTCTTTCGCTGGCCAGTTTGGACGGAGCTGCTCGTCGCGCTTAGGAACTCGGGTCTTCAGCTGCCTCCCCATCAAAAGCTGGGCTGGGCTGAAACCGTTCACTCCCAGGGTGTCTCGGTAGCTGAGGAGGGCCAGATGGGGGTCATCTGCCTTCCGAAAGAGGTCTTTCACCGTCCGGATCATCCTCTCAGCTTCTCCATTAGACTGGGCGAAGTGCGGGCTGCTGGTCACGTGGTCAAACCCGTAAGATTTAGCGAAAGTTGTGAACTCTCTCGATGAAAATGGTGGACCGTTGTCAGACCTTACGCGCTGAGGAATTCCATGGCGAGCGAAGATGCTCTTGATCACGTCGATGACAACCTGAGCTGTCGTGCTTCTCAGCGTCACAACCTCTGGGAATCGGGAGTAGTAGTCCACCACCAGGATGAAGGTCTGTCCGTTGAGGTGGAATAGGTCCATGCCGAGCATTTCCCACGGACGACCGGGAAGAGGGGTGGAGACCAGCGGCTCCGACAAGTTCACACGAGTGGAGGCGCACTGTTCACAATTGGTAACCATGGAAGTGATCTCCGCAGTTATGCCTGGCCACCATACTGATTCTCGAGCCCGGGCTTTGCTACGGTTAATTCCCTGATGTCCCTCGTGTAGCAGCGTCAGCACTGGCAGTCTCAGTGAAGAGGGGATGACTAAGCAGGCACCCTTAAGAAGAACACCGTTGCAAACGGATAGTTCGTCCATCACGGCAGCATACTTTCCCAGATGCAGTGGTAACTTTGACTTCTGCGGCCACCCGCGCTGGCAATAGGAGATCAGTGCACTGCACTCGCCATCAGAGCCTTGTGCTTTCCTCACATCCTCCAAGCTGACAGGCAGTACTTCGGAGGTGCAGTCAACTACCTCTGTGGCAAAAAGTTCCACAGTGTCCAGGGGACAGGGCGCCTTTGTGGGAATCCGCGACAAGGTGTCCGCTGTAGCCAGCAGCTTTCCAGGCACGTAGAGCATCTGGAACTGATAGGGCATAGTCTTGAGCCTGAGTCTCTGTACCCGCGGAGGTAGCATGTCAAGCTCCATCTTGCCAAACAGCGAAACGAGTGGCTGGTGGTCCGTCTCCACGTCGAAGTTGATACCGCGGACGAACTCGTCGAACCGCTGAATGGCCCACGCCGTCGCCAATGCCTCCTTTTCCGTTTGACTGTATCGTTGCTCGGTGTCTGTCATCGACCGCGAGGCGAAGGCGACCGGCCGACGTTCTCCCGACGGCTGAGTCTGCAGCAAGACGGCACCGAGTCCGAAAGAGCTTGCGTCTGCAGAAACCGTCGTGGCATACGCCGGGTGGTACTTGGCCATGCACCGGTCTGAAGTGAGCAGCTCCTTGATCTTGGCAAACGCTGCCTCTTGTTCATGCTGCCAAGTCCAGCTCGTAGTTTTGTTCAAGAGGACTCGAATTGGGGCAGTGACGTCAGAGATGTGAGGCAGGAATCTGGCTAGGTGGTTTACCATCCCAAGGAGGCGTCTGACGCCAGCGATGTCATTCGGAGGATCCATGGTCCGGATGGCTTCCACTTTGCTGGGATCCGGCCTGATGCCTTCTGCCGAAACAATAACTCCCAGGAAGGAGACCTCGGAGACTCCAAACCGGCACTTGTCTTTGTTCAACGTGATGCCAGCTCCTGCTAGCCGAGACAACACCTGCTTGAGCCGAGCGTCGTGTTCCTTCTGGGTACGTCCAAAAACAAGAATGTCGTCGATCATATTGGCGACGCCTTCTTGACCTTCGAGGATTCTGGCCATTTGTTTCTGGAAGTACTCCGGCGCCGAGGTGATGCCGAAGGGGAGTCTACAGAAACAATAACGGCCAAAAGGGGTGATGAAGGTCGTGAGCTCCTGCGAGTCGGCTGCCAGCCTGACTTGATGGAAGCTCGCTGTAGCGTCCAACTTCGAGAAGATGGCCGCGTCGCCCAGAAGACCAAGGACCTGCTCGACTGTCGGGAGGATGTGGCGCTCTCTGAGTACCACTTCGTTGAGCCGTGTCAGGTCGACGCAGAGTCGATACGCTCCGGTAGGCTTCGGGACGACGACGAGTCCGGAGCACCATGGGGTTGGTTTGTCGACGCGACGAATCACTCCATCGCTCTCCAACTTATCTAGCTCGTGCCTGACGACCTCTCGCAGCGGGATGGGAATCCGACGAGGTGCGCTGAGTGAAAATGGCACGGCGTCTGGCTTCAGGCGAATGGTGTACTCGTCCTTGAGTGTGCCCAGTCCGCGAAACAATTCGGCATGTAGTGTTGTCTCGGGAGCATCCACAGCACCAAGGAACTGTACAACCTTCAGAGCCTCAATCGCAGGAAGACCCAGAAGAGGTACGGAAAGGGAGTCGATCACATAGAGCCGCTGAGAGCTTGTCTTCCCTTGCCACTGCAGTCGTGCCAGATACGATCCCAACACACGCAGCGGTTGACCTCCGGGTCCTGTCAGCAGGCTTTCAACCTTGTCAAGCTTGGCCGGCACGTTGGGAAAGTCACTCGGTACGGCAGACACTTCCGCTCCAGAGTCCACCTTGAATTCCGCGGTGTAGTTATTCACGGTGACGTCCACGTACTTGGCCTTTGCGGGTGTTCCCACAGCGTGCAGCTGGATAGAGCCGAGCTTGCCTTGCTTGACTTTCTTTGCACGGCACACTTCGGCGAAGTGTCCCTTCTTTCTGCAGTAGTTGCAGAGCGAGTCCCGTGCTGGGCAGTCTGAACGCGCGTGAGGCGCGCGACCGCAGAACGAACAGGTCGATGACTCACGGGGATGCCCTGCTCTGGCTTGGGCTCCACGCGCACGAGCTGCTTTGGCGTCCGAGCGCCGACGGGACGGAACTTTATCTTTTTTCGTAGCGTCGACTTGGACTGCACGGGAACTCTCGTTGCTTGGTCGGGCAGACGCTCTCTCTTTATCGGCGTCTTCGGACTGACGCGCCTGGGTCCAGGCTTCGGTGAGAGTTAGCTTAGCGTTCCGACACAGCTGCTCTGAGAGACGCGTGTCACGCAGGCCGACGACAAACCTGTCACGAACTAGCCGCTCTTCTATCGCCGCTGACGGGTAGTTGCAGCGCTTCACGAGCTTGCACAGCTCCGCGTAGTAGGCATCCACGCTTTCGTCGGGTTGCTGGATGCGTTTGTGAAATCGCGAAGACTCGTAGAGCTCGTTGGCTGGATGCACAAAGTGCGCCGTGAAGCGAGCTACCACTGCGGCGTACGAGGCGAGGGACGCCGCGTCGAGCGAGAACGTGTTGAGCAGCGGACGAGCTTCTGGACCCATACAGTAGAGTAGGGAGCGTACCTGGACGTCTTGAGGCGCTTGTCCAAGCCCAGACACGGTGACATAGTCGTCGTAGCGGTCTCGCCACGTCGGCCAAGTCCCGACGTTCGAAAAGTCGAACGCGTCCGGCTGCCGCAGATTGACGCCGCCGACCCACTGCGGGCTGGATTCCTTGGACATGACTGTAGTGTCCTGAAGGCTAGCGTCGAGGACGGTTCACTTCTGACACCATGTTTGATGAATCGAGGGCCCGTACCGTGAGGACAGGGTGAAGCGAGCCAGGAATGCGACCGACACGTTCCAGAACACAACAGAGGAATGAATTTAATCAAGCGACATCAACTAAGTACAGCAAGAGGGGGCGCCACAGGAATGCGGCGGACTATTAATGCGAATAGCATTCTTTGGATACTTCACGCACTTTTCGTCTATCTATGTATCTATCTATCTGGCTATCTAACCTCTTACGCCGCGGGTCGATAAATAAATAAAAAAGACCGGCGCCGGCTGGGATTCGAACCGTTGACCCTTTGATCAGCAGGCAGACGCGCTAACCACAGAGCTATGAAGGCAGTCATTCAACGCACTCTAAACGGTTGTTTATATCTTTACCATAGGACGCGCTTTACAGCGCTGTCACAGCTACCGGTGCGCGCGTTCCATGCACGAGGGCTCATTCCGCTCTCGTGAGGCTGAGCACGGCCGCTAGCTCACCCTCTCCCGCGCTCGGGAGAGGGTGATGTAGCGGCCGTGCTCAGCCTCACGAGAGCGGGAATGAGCCCTCGTGCATGGAACGCGCTGCGCATCGGCGCTGTGACAGCGCTGTAAAGCGCGTCCTATGGTAAAGATATAAACAACCGTTTAGAGTACCGTTGATTGAGACTAGCTGAGACGCCAGAAAGTCTGGTCGGTACCATTTTGAGTGTTTGTGCGTATGGCGCGTGCTTTGCTCGCCTTCCTAAGTGACACAAACGCACGTGCTGGGCTGCGGAGATCGTGCGCAGGGCTGTGAAAGTGTCAGCAAATTTAGAATCGCCTCAAGAGTGGGCTGGCGTATCTAGAGTGTGCCGGCCACCTGACGAACGCGCATAACTCCGCAGCGTTTGATGCTATTCGCATTAACGTAGATAATCATTCCCAAAGGATGGGTTCTGCTGATTTTTTACAAAGTCGATAGGTGGCGACCTCTACAAGACGGACAGGGGAGAAGGAAGCAGACTGAACGCTAAAGAGAGAAGGAAATTTCCTCCTCTCTTCTCCAGCGTTCCGTCTGCTTCCTCCTCCCCGGCCCGTCTCACCCTCGCCCTACCTTCTAGAGTTGCAACAGACTATAGTGTGTCAATTGTGCTCGGTTTTCCGGGCTTCACTATATACAAACTCATCTCTGTGACGTCACGGCGCGGTGGTGGCGCGTCGGTCGCACTTCCGGTCTGGGGCTGTGGGCAGAAGTCCCCATGCCAGACGTGTATTCCTGCGTTGTTTTGAAAGGACCCAGACAAAAACCTGCCTTCTCGTCAAAACGCCGCGACTGGGGCCGTACCAAAAGTGTCGAGAAAGGTTTGAAGGTCAGTTTTCACGTGCTCGGTTCGTCCGAGAATCTGGATATGTGCCGTGGAAAGGGAAAAGCAGACGTCGTCGGACAACGATTGCTTGGGCGGGAAGCACTTTGGGTTGAATTCACGGATACTTGTGGTCATCAGATTTATTTGTTTTGTTCCAACATGAACGCCAGAAAACCGTCAAGTTGTGCGGACCACCTGCGGACTACGTTCAGTGCGTCTTCAAGTTCAAACGGCCGCCTGATCGTTCGAACTGTCGTCTGCTCTTTCAAGCGTTTCTGCTTCTCGTCTGCTCTCTTAGACGACGCCGGCCCGTAGACCAAATGTTGGCCCGGTACTTGCGATAAGAAGTAAGTGCAGGCCTCAAAAGACTTAAATTTGAAGGTTGGTAAGCAGGCTTGATGTAAACAGTAGATACAAGGAGATGTTGATCATTGTTACCAGTGACCATCACCGACTTGTTATGCCTAATTCACTTGGTCCGATTCTGCTTGCGATTTTCAGTATCGACGTCGACCATCTCAGCTACGGTTCACGCTTTTGCAGCCCGAGCGGCGTCGTGACTGAAAATTGCGAGCGAAATCTCATCATGCGAATCAGGCTTTAGCGTCCATACTGCGGCGTCCCACGCAGGATGAATCGCCACATGTCACATTATTCACGCGAAGTTTTGCGGTGTAACAAACCTCGGTAATTTCGCTGACGCCGCTCAAGATAGTCATACATCGCCAGGAAGACGCAGAACCAACAATTCGAACGCAAAAAAGGGCAGGGGGACTCACACTGACGCCGACAACATCGCATTTCAATGGTTTGTTTATGGGCGACGGCGAGCTTCTTGCCCACACCTCCATCGCGCATGCGCGGCGCCGGTGGCGTCCGCTAGGGCGCTCGGCGCTCCGGTTTGTTTGTAAACTTGAGTTGGTGTATGCCTGAAGTCAATTCTCTGTGGTAGTTAACAGGAAGAGACAAGTGCATGTGCTTAGTTTTGGTCAGCACTGAAGGTGAAATGAGCACCTGGGCACTTGTAGATCTGACTGCATTGCCACAGACAGTTGTCTCTGAGTATAGTTTTATTTTGTGTCTCCAGTGTGTGCCTCCACGCTGTGGCGCTCATACTGTCCCACTTGCATTAAGCTTCACCGCTTCACACATGTGTACTAAGAGCAGCAGCTGACGCGGAAGAATGTCTGCATTAGATCGACGGGCTTGGAAAGTTTTCTCCCCCTTGTAGGTTGGCACTCATTGGTTATGATTATAGGTTAACTGCTAATTTAGAAAAATAAAAAAATAAAAATTGTTGATTTGTATTTGAATATATAGGGTAGTTCTCCAAAGCTGTGAGGGTCCGTATGACATAAATTTTTATGTGAGGGTTGCTTCCTGCTTCATGTATAGCCTTTTTAGGAGCGTTATCGGGTATTACATTTTCCCAGATCATACTCTCTTAAATTATTGCCTCCTGAAAAGTGTATTTAAAAAAAAAAAAATGTGGCTTAGAAACTTTTTTTTTTTTTTAGTATAATTTAACTTTAGCTACTCATAAAGTTTTGTCTTCTCTTTTCAAAACAATCGTTTGTTGTAATGTAGCTTATATAGTTTCATGTTCAGAGGCAGAAACAACTACATGAGCAAAAGTGCAGATTTAGGCACGCTAATTTTTTACAATAGGTATGATGCAATAGCTCATTTTGCTTCTTAAGAAGAGTTGGGTGCTAGTAACTAGCCAAAAGCTGTGTAAAATTTCCTAAACTAGAACAGGAAAATAAAGACATTATAAAGCCTTCCCTTGAGAAGCCCTTTAGAAGCTAGTTAAATATGCAAAAGCATAATTAGGGTACTGCAATTCCATATATATATACTGGCACTCTAATAGCCTTAAGGTAATACAGAAAAAATTTCATCATGAAGTACTGATAACTGAATGCACAAGCTGAAAAGACTACCCAAAGTTGCAAAATGAGAGAAATGTACCATGGTTTACGGAGTACGTTCCGCGGACTATACATATTTAAAAGTTGAAATTTTATCCAGTGCTGACTATTTACAGGTGTGGACTATACATGCATTTGTTTTTCTCTAGATTATTCACCCGTAACAAGACGTCAAGGATTTTATGAATAACAAAATATATTAATGGTGATTTATGTATGATACAAGCTTCTTTGTTACCTAATACAGCAGGCATTTGTCAAGGTGTGCTGTGTATGGTAATTTTTATGTTCGGATTAGACACTAAATGTGGACCATGTGCGGCGTGCAGACTATGCACCGGGTACGGACTGACTAAGCAAAATCTTTGATTTTCGACCCGAAATTCGCCCCTGTGAACTGTACACCTTTTCGCTTAGCCTCGCACCCAGCCACGTTGTCCCCTATCCGGTATGCGTTCCGAAAAAAAAGTAAGAGATTACAACCCCGAACAAGTAAAAAAGTATAGAAGGGTCATAACAAGAACGACTGACGGTTGCAATTAAAATGTTAACACGTTCTAGTGTAAAGTCGAGAAGAAAGCGATGTTTTCACACATACCGGAAGTCTCAGAATTGAAGATGGCAGTGCCCACATGGAAAAGGTGTATACACTGGTTGTGGATTATAGTCCAGAAAATACGGTATTTGAAAGTTCATACGATTTATACTCTTCAAAAATCGACTGGAATTACTAGAAATTTGGACATAACATTGGTAGGGTGTCTAGGAATCGTATAGAGTCACCAAAATCGTCCCTTCCTCTATGTGTGATTTTTCTTGCACCGTTACATTGAGGTGCTCCTCCCACATCAGCGTTTCGGTCTTCACAAGGTTTTGGCTGGCAGTTTTCCTTGTGGCGACTTAAACCTTTTTTGTTTTGCTAGTGAAGGTCTTGCAATGAATCTTTTGTTAGCAGGCTGAGAATTGCGCTGAAGTGCGGATCTTTACGACTTTCAAGCTGTTAAACGGCAAAACTTGCGCGAGCTCCCACTGTCGTAGCTTTGCTTTGTGTCGTACGTCTCCATCTGACGTGGCACGTTTCAATGTAAACGTCGAAAGAAAGAACCCACTCGTGGCACTCGCTCATGTCTAAGTGTAGTTTGAGGGACGATGAAAATCGCCTTACGTTTCCCAGCCGCACTCGTGGCGAGTGGGCAGATCCCATTGCTTAAAAGTATCGTCGGCGCGCCAATGTCAGCACATTACTAAACTCTCGGGGCCACATCCACTTGTTTTGTAAACGTTTTCAAAGAACCCGATCTTCTTTTCCGAAGCACTGACAGACGAGAAAACAGAGCGCCGATTGTGCTGGAACAGTCGCCGTTGCGGTTGTTAGGCTTAGCTAGAGAGCCTATATTACGGAGAGTTTCCAACCGATTGGTGGGGGTCACGTGGTTTATAGGCTGCATTTGCAATATGATCTGCGAGGAGGTGCCAAAAATGTTTATCGTCTCCAAACGCCTCCGCCTTTCCGCCCGGTTTTCTCCTTGCGATGCGAAAACACAGCGCAATGCGCACTTGCAACCAGTCTCCGCCGGAGGCATCCGCCATTAAATTTGTTAACGGTTTCCACGGTTCGAGATAGACCCTTTCTTCAATCTAGGCTCCCTTCAGGTTAGCATGCCGCAGTAAATGTTCCTCTGCTGGTGTTCTCTGCATGCTTTTGTGTCGCATTTCTTAAAACGGGTGCTTGCTTCGGTAGTTCCAAAACTGAAAAACATGCTTTCCAGTGTTGTCTATCACAAATCACATCAGAGAAATGTAGAAAGTGCCGCTGTGCCAAATGACAGCCTTCGAAGATAGCCGCTCTTTGCATAAACTTCCGAAGTTTGGAGCCACTGCAGGTTAGTCAGACAGATTTTTTTCTAATTTATCGTTTAACATTTTGTTTAATTTTTTTACTCACAAAAGTAGGATGTCCAAAAAAACAATAAAAGAGCAAAATAAAAAACTGTCAAAATAAACTTGATTTGTTTACTTGCATCTCCCCTTAATCCTACTGCAAGTTCTTTTTGTGGTTTCCGAAATGCATCATCCCCAAAACTCCGGCGTTTGTTTTTGAATGCTGTAGAAACGGGAATCGCCGTGCAGCGCTTCCTGTTTTACGGTGTTTCTGGGTGCAACCTTCGAAGTTCCAGTACTTTCAGAGTGTATGGTGATTGCAATGCGGAACCACATATGGCAGTTGTTATCACAGGACCTCCTAGACATGATTGTACACCTTGTTTGTGACAAGTGTGCTTCCTCCCCTGCAGTTTGTGGGCTACAACGACGAAGTGCTGGATGTGCGGCTGGTGGGCAAGGAGGAAGGCACCCTGGCGGCGGCCACCAACAGCCCCCACGTGCGCCTCTTCCAGCTGTCCACCTTCCACTGCCGCCTGCTGCGAGGACACTCGGACATCGTCGTGGCCTTGGACACCTTCGCCTCGGACCCAACTCTCTTGGTCACCGTCTCCAAGGTGAACTATCTCGCAGTAATCGGGCAGCAGATTTCAGTCCTTTAGACCAACAGTTTTTACGGGCCTTGTCCCATGGCCAGATTGGAAAATCAGAATGTCTGCTTTATGGTCTCAAGAATCAGTTGTCGTTCTGGTCGACAAGCTGTGACTTACTTACGCAAGTTCTCAACTTGCATTTAAAAAGCTTTAGTGATCGTGCATTCTGTGTCACGTGTGCCAATGCTTCTAATGTTGTTAGGGATATATTTTTAACCAGCGTGGGCCAACTGTAGCTAGTATGGTACGTTGTCACCAGAGTCGACTGATCTTCCGCAAACAAATAGGCTCTGGAATGGATCCATTGGGTTTTCCCAGAATCTAATCTGTGAGCAGGCTTTCCTGAAACTTCATTACATTTCTTGATTAGACAAGAAGCATGGGATTGTACTGCCTTCGGCACCTAATTTACGTTTCTGACATCAATACAGGAACACGAGGCTGCTTCGTGCGGCATTGCCCGAGAATTTAAGTTAAAGAAGTGCTCGTTACTCGAGCTAGCAGACACACATGGCAACCGAGTATAATGACATTTGAACTCACACTTTCCGCAGCACAGTGTCTTTGTGTGGCATGTCAAATTTTTACTTTTATCTTTATTAGGACAATACTCTGAAGCTGTGGAGGGTTCATGAGGATGACCACGTGGAGTGCTTGTTCACGGGGAAAGGCCATACGCAAGCCATTGCTTCTGTAGCCTGCTCACGGTGAGACCCATACTGTCAACATTTCATTTTCCTTTTCCTAAACGTCGGTAACGGAGCACCCATCGCATAGATGAGCCAGGTGTAGTTCCACTTTGGTCTTGTCTTAATATACTATGCGAACGTCCATCTAAGCTTCGAGTTTGAAGGGTGAAAAAAAAAATAAAGGGAGGGGAAGGTCTTTTGCATCAGATCCCCCAAAATGGGATTGAAAAGTACTCCCAAACCTTGGTATGACTAATGGCGAATGGTTGTTGTGGAGCGCGCCAGGATCGACTTTTCTGGAGCGCTCCTATTTCACTGCGTGATTAGGAACGAGACGGACATGTTCCACTCGTCGTTTTAGATTAGCTCCCATTCCAGATCTCGATCCAGATCCGAGAAAAGTCGCTACGCCGATTTTGGCGGATTCGACCGGAAGCCAGCCTGGCCGGCCCTCGGCGTGTACACGTGACTTCCTTCCCCGCCGGGCATCTCGCCTCAAAAGAATTTGTAATGGCCGCTGCGAAGTGCCGCCCGCCTTAAGGCCCGTTCACGCTCTTGCGACCGAGTAAGACCGAGAGAGACCAGACCGGTTTTAAGCTTCTTGCGATCGAGTAAGACCAGCTCCGCTGCAGCGCATCCGGTCCTAAGACGTCGCAAGAGGCTTAAAAACTGTCTGGTCTCTCTCGGTCTTACTCGTCGCAAGAGCGTGAAGGGGCCTTTACTGCTGCTGCTTGATCAGGACCAGGTGGATTTTTTCGGTCGCGCACCAGTCACCTAGCTGTGTTTGGAGATTTGTGTTTGTCCTTTTCCCCTTTGTTCCCCTTCTCCAGGGATTATTATTGTCATGCTTGATGACAGTTTGTCGTCAAGTTGCTTTGAGCAGCTCCTCCAGCAGCAGCGTGTCGAGTAGCAGTGACGACAAGGATTGCTTGTATGTCCCCCATGAATTTGACTGCCTTTTCGAACCTCCGCAGAAGAGGCCGAAAATCGAGACATACATAAACACCGTTCACGAGTATTCCGATGAAGCAGAAAGTGGACTACGCTGATGCACATCGCTTATCGACACAGTTATCCTGCAGATAAATCCCAAAAGTCCTGTCCAGAGAGCACAACTTGTATGCACAACTCACTCGAGGCACCTGGTCCTGAGCATCTTTGATGGTTATGATACTTTTGCCCGAGCTGTGAAAAATTTGTCCAAAGCCTGTGTGTACCTCTTTGTGTTGTAGAGTCATGTATTATACAGTCATGTATAATATTTGTTAATTTCTCTTTTTTCTTTTTTCTTTCTCTTCTTCCTCACTTTTTTACCTATTTTCACATACTTTCTTTGCTTCGTTTCTTTTGTGCACCACGCTGAAGGCGTCATGCTGTTTGTAGGCACGTATCAAATAAATAAATAATAAATAAAATCTTTCGCATCATGATTAATTTTGCTCGTCCGTTAAACACGCTGCGATTGCAAAATCGCAATTGCATTTTGTGTTTGCGTTTGCGTCTCGAGTGCGCCGCGATTGCGAAAACATGTGCTTCGAGATCCGGGACTGCAGGAAGGGGATTCCCGGGAAGGTGAATGAGAGAAAGGCATCCGCCGATCTCGGAGGAGTGGTCATGTTCCACTGGGGATCCGGAGGTGGAGTGACTCCGTTCGGATTCTGTGCTCCATCTCGGCTCTAATCTACTGATCCTAGCGCGCTCCAAAATGACCAGTGGAATTTGCCATAAGAATAAGAGCCTCCAGACTAAAGTCACAATATGTAGTAGTGCGGCACCACAGGCCTCAGGTATGGGCCAATGGCCTTTCTGTGGTGCCGCAACCCTCCAGGGTTGAATAAAGATATTATTATTATATTATTATTATAAAGTAGTGTCTCTGCTAACTCGCATATTGAGCAGTTTCTTCGCAATGGCATTTGTGGAATTAAACTCTGAAGTTCGTAGTGAGGAGTCTACCCACCGTCCTCATGACGGTGACGCTCAGTTAATCAGAAAGAGAAGTGAGGTGACTGAGCATCGTGCTTGTGTTTTTAAGATTGGGACAAAAGCTATAGAGAGTCTAAGTTTCCTCCTGAATATGCCAGATTCACTTTGAGCCACGCACAGTATTGCACACTATGTTCTTTTTTACAGCGGAGCTGTTAAGGGCTAGGTTCCCCAGGATCGTGTCCTGTATGTCGACGCAAACCTACCTGGACAGCTACCGCCATCTATAAGCGACGGCGGCAAGCACACAACTAGTCTGGTTGCCGCCGTTGCTCGTAGATGGCGCCAACCTTTCCAGCTATCATAGAAGAATTGATAGTTGGGCTGCGTTGGTGGGAATTCATCGTAAAAAACAGCGTGAAAAACAGACGATGACGAAGAAGAAGCACATGTAGTGAGCGCAGCGCTCGTCACATTTGTTTCTTCGTCCTCGTGTGTTTTGCGCGTTGTTTCCTACGCTCCTACACTCTTATCAGTTTCGGTTTGGACTCACGATGAGATCGGCCGCGCGCCCTTTCGGGGAAAGGAGACAGGCTGCGGAAGGAGCGGCGACGTGCACAGCAGTGCGAATGGGTCCGCAACCGCTGCCGCTAAGCCGCTGTCGCCTCGACTTCCACTGCGTCCACCGCTTCAGATTCCCTTGCCAAAGAGCACATCGCTCGCATCGAAAGCTGCCGCCGAGAACAGAACCAGCGATGTAAAGGGCGCCGGCGGGCCAACGCCATGGACGACGATCGTGCCACGGAGGCCAAGCGCAAGCGCGAGGCCCGGCGACGACAGCACTCCACGCTGGCTGAACACGTTCCTGGTTGCGACGGCAAGGTTCCGGAGGGAGTTCGTGGAGAACCCATTTGGCATCACGTGCGCCGTGTGCGACCGACTCTGGTTCGCCGGAGACGTATCCACGATCGGCGGCGTGTTGGACAAGAAGAAGCGGGAATCGGGCGCGTGTGCGTTGCGGCAGTGTATCGAGTACAGCTCCGCAGGTCTTCCTTCTTCACGAGAGTGGAAAGGCTGAACGTTTTTTCTTTATTCGTTTTTGGTTTGCTTGTGTGGCATCATCACACAGATAAGTATCCCATCCCAGCTATTTGCACCATCGGCCTGAAACGAAAATGAGGAAATATGTGGGACTCCCCAAAATCAGGCTAACCATATGATCATTAAGAACTGTGAAAGCATCCCAAGTAGCTTGTCCCAGGAGATATTTTGGTCGGAACAATGTGTCGTTCTTTCCCCAGGTTGACGTCGTCATTCGTGGTGACCGGTTCCCAAGACACGACCTTGAAGCTGTGGGAGGTTCCTGAGAGGCCACGACTGGTGACAGTGGTGGACCCTTACGTGGGGCGCCCTCACGTCCAAGCTGACCGTTGCAGCTCACGAGAAGGACGTAAACTCGGTCAGCGTATCGCCCAATGACCAGCTCATTGCATCAGCCTCTCAGGACAAGACGGCCAAGGTCCGAGCACGTGCTTGTATCTTGCGGTGGGGTGTCTGCTAAAGCCGCTATCACTTTGGTCATACGTCATACAAAAGGCACTGTGTTCGTCACAGACATGTTTGAAGCATGTTTATCTCTTACATACGAGGGTAGATTCAAAAGTTTCCGGAATGGAAAAGCAAACAATATAAGTCTGATTCAAGTTATACTTCATTTTTCGACATATTCCGAAGCTCGACACACTTGGTCCAGCGTTTCTTCAGCTAGGTTCCCTCCCGGAAGTGACTTCCTTCGGGGTCCTCAAAATAACTGCTCGCAGCCTCCATCACCTCTTTCATTCAACAGGAATCTCTTTTCAGTAAGGAAGGTTTTGAGCTTTGGGAATAGGTGGAAGTCCGAGGAAGCCAAATCAGGTGGATACGGTGGATGTGGAAGGATTTTGAAATTCACTTCTGTCAGTTTTCGCTCAGCGACTGCACTTGAATGGGTGGGTGCATTGTCGTGGTGAAACAACACCTTTTTCTTGAACATTCCCGTGTGTTTTTCTTGAACTACTTGTTTCAGCTTGTCCAGAATTGTTTGTAGTATTGGCCAGTAACATTTTTTTTCCTTTTCAAGATAATCAATAAGCAAAATTCTGTTGGCGTCCCAAAAAACGGATGCCATCACCTTGCCAGCCGACTGAATGGTCTTTGCCTTCTTCAGAGCCTATTCACCGGGCCCAGTCCATTGTTTCGATTCACTTTTTAATGCGAAAGCATTAACTGTCTCATGGAGCGAGCTGATGTCATCAGTTGGAAGCGCGAAAATGGCAGATAGTTTCCGCGCACCTTCGATTCCATTGGCTGGCGCGCGTCGACGGGGCTCCCACTGGCCGCTGCGCCATGGCTTCAGATCGCGAAGCGCGCGCTAGTACGCAGCAGACGACAAAGGGAGCGGACGAGCGGCTTGCATGCTTTCGCATTCACAACTCACAAGAAATGCTTAGGTGTACCTCGGGCTTTTTACAGCGGAGCTGTTAAGGGCTAGGTTCCCCAGGATCGTGTCCGTGTATGTCGACACAAACCTACCCCTGGACAGCTACCGCCATCTATAAGCGACGGCGGCAAGCACACAACCAGCATGTCTCCGCCGTCGCTCGTAGGATGGCGGCAACCTTCCGGCTATAATAGAAGAATGGATAGTTGGGTGCGTTGGTGGGAATTCATTGTAGGAAACAGTGCGAAAAAACACGACGACAGACAGAAGAAGCACACAGCGTATCGAGTACAGCTCTGCTGGTCTTCCTTCCACGCAGAATAGAAAGGCTGAACGTTTTTGTTTCTGGTGCTTCATGAGTGGACTCAGGTCCCGTCCATGGTTACATATTGTCGCCTAAAATCCGTTGGACATTCCTGAAACACCTACAAAACTGTTGTTTCAGCTGATGTTCGGGCTCGAATGCGCTTTTGCTCCGGATTGAGAAAATGCGGCACCCATCTTGCAGAGGGGTATTTCAATACCCAATTCATTGTGTAAAACACGATCAACTTGTTGCAGAAGAGATGCTTACTGCTGCCTCAATTTTACACACATTTTTCGGCGGTCTGTCCAAAACCAAGTTATGGATTTTATCCGCGAATTTCTGGCCTGGGAGCTGTTTTTGAGCCTACTGAACGTTGGTTTGTCACTTGTGTCTGCATACAATCACGCTTGAGTTCGGAAACCCAAGAACTCGCGGTGAAAAGGAAGGTAGATAAGGCCCCAAACACAGCGTACTCAACCTATATTTTATATTCCGTTGCAGTTTTTCCTCATCAAATAATAAAAATCACAACATATCGTGGTGACAATGATGTTGACTGGGGCAGCTCTGGTATGCTGATGATACTGATTTTATTGTTCATAGGTAGTGCTAATGGTGCTGATATTTTTTTCTATTGCTCATAGGTAGTGACTGGAGTTCCGGGTTGCGTTTAGACTTCATTATTGCTGCTTGCATGGTCGGTGAAATGCAGAGCCAGTGGTTCTTCTAGCAGATCAGCTTGGATCCGCTTAGTAAGCCGTGGGAACGCATCTCCACCGCTTAAGTCATACGGTCCATGTCAGAAAGAGAATGTGTGGTATGGAACGTGGTTGTATACGCATTTGAGCATTTGACCGCAGCGCCCTCTCGTCTATAAAAGTTTAGCCAATGCATGCAAAGTTTAACGCGATTATATACGCATTTGACCGCAGCACCCTCTCCTGCATAGACGTTGAGCGGCTACATGCAACGTTTCATCCATGACATCCCCAGCTCTTGAGTTACTACCACATCTCAGAACCCCCTACTCGTCCCGCAGTCGTGGCCGAGTGGTTAAGGCGATGGACTAGAAATCCATTGGGGTCTCCGCACAGGTTCGAATCCTGTAAACTGCGCAAACATTTTTCATCTTTGTTTTTTTCAATTTTTTATCTTTTTTTTGTTTTTACACGAGCACGTGCTCATGTGCTCGTGAGCACGTTAGCTCAGGAGCACGAGCACTGGACGCCAGACAGACGGACGGACGGATGGACGGACGTGGCTAGCCACTAAGGAGCTTCGTCCCTAAAATATTTTGGGAAAAAAAAGACCTCTAACGGTGATTCCGGAAACTTTTCAATCTAACCTTGATATATATATGCTTCGAACGTGTCTGTAGACGGTTTTTTTACAACAGTGTAACAGGGCCTTCATGCAAAGAAGAAGCAAGACTCTGACAGTGTCTACAGACTGTATCTTGTATGACTTTTAGCAGTGTGACTGTGGCTCAAGATGAGCGCAGAAGATGAAAAATTGTTGGTGCGCTGAGGTGGGAAAATTCTGAGAATCTCCACGTCCTTTGGTCAGAAACCAGCTGTAAAGGCATATGTGAAGATATGTCACTTTATGCGCTGCTTTTCTTTTGGTTTTAAATACTCTTGCAGTGGTCCTAGATAACATATTAAATTTTTTAACTGGAAAGAAAAGCAACTGATGTACCAAACTGGAGAACTGACACAGAACAGATAGGGACAGATGAAATGGTCTCATTGGATTTGGCTGAACATTTTCTCGTATGTATCTATGCTTGCAGTATGTTACCACATTTTGTCAGTGTCTTTAGTTTATTAGTTTGACATGTTTGTTGAGTGCCACAGGTTTTAGGCAGACGTGGCTAGCTTCTTCTGCAGATGTTCCTTGAAAAACTGAACTGGTACGGTGCTTTCTCACGCGAATCTTTGAATTTAAACGAATCTTATCTTGCTGCCTGCAGCTTTGGAGTGCTGCTGACTTGAGTCTTTTGGGCACTTTTCGGGGCATCGAAGAGGCATCTGGTGCGTGCAGTTCTCTCCTGTCGACCAGGTAGAGTTTCTTTTTTAGGCACAACTATGTAGCTCTGTTTTGCTTGGGAAAGACAGTTTGGTCTCTCAAAAATTATCGAGGCAAACACTGGAGTCAAGCTGAAACTAGCTAAACTAGTTTTAGTAGTATTTAGAAAACAATGTGAATAATGTTTCTTTCTTTACCTTTTGAATCATTTATGGAACTCGCCTCTCTATGTGTAAGAAGATACGAGGGGCGTTCATAAAGTTTGTATTATCGGCACAAAAAATTTAAAAAAGGCGCAACAAAACAGGCATTAACATGACCGCTCGTCCCTCTAGTTTCTCACAGTGTACACATCGCGTGCTAGAGTAGCGCGGAACGCATGCTAGGGAGTCGAAACCAAAATGGCACCACCCGTCAGGTGCCAAGCACATGCAGTGATCCGTTTTTTTCCATTTGAAGGAAGCAATGCCGAGGATATTCATTCCAATCTGGGAGCGTTGTTCTGGGACAATGCCCAAGTTTATGAAACTGTTGGTTAAATGGCGCTGACGCTTCCAGTGTGCCAAACACTATGAAAGCATTTTAAGGACGACTGACTCAAATGATCGTTGACAGTGAGTGATTCCTGAACACTCAAAACGAGGAGTTCTAAAACAATGGCCTCCGGCATGATGTCCATCAGCTGACAAAAATGGATAACGTTTGGTGGCGAACATGTAGAGAAAGTCTCAACTCCTACTCGAGTTTGATTGCTGAATTATCTCATTCTGTCGTGACAATGATACAAACTTTATGAACGCTCCTCGTAATTGATAGACTAGCAGCAGGTGCTTGGCTTTTCTCAAATTTATTGAAATTGGTAGTTATATCCTTGTTATGAAGGGACACTACCCAGAAGAAAAAACATTTCTGCAAAAAGGTCATTTGAAAAGTTCCATACTTCATCCGTCAACATCTAGAGAGTATTCCCAGAAAGTTTCATTAGTTTACACTGCATAATTATAAATTATTTTCGGTTCGCTGATGCTAAAGAAAAGGTAGAGGGTTGAGCACTTTGAACGCGTTTTTTATCTCTGTTCCAATTTTTGGGCCATAAATTTCACTTTAAGAAAAACTATTGTTTGGTAGCAGGGACGAAAGGAAAGACTCTCTCATTGTTTTTCCTAACTGGAATTTATTGGGCAGTGCAACTGTGGCATTGTTTTTTACTTTGTGGATATCTTTTATAAAAGATGTTAAGATTTTGTCGACAACATAAAAGGCAAAAAAATTCATTTGATTTTTCACCGCAATGTTAGCACAAAATAAATTACTTTTTGGAAATTTTGTTTTCACAGTTGCACTTCCCAGGCATTCCGCTGCATATCTAGTCAAGAAAAACGTTGGGCGTTACATTAGTTTTCTAACGATAGTTTTCCTAAACAAAGTCAGTGTGTTCCTGATAAAAACTATAACTTTTTTACAATTCATGTATGCAGATGAAACTTTGCACTGCATTCTGCCTCGCAACTGCATGTATATACTGTAAATTTCATTCATATTAATTCAAAGGTTCAAAAGTTGATCCGTTCAGGTGAGTGTCTCTTATGCCAAACTTGACTTGACATGCAATCAAAGAGCTCCTCAACCCTCTAAGTGAAGGCCACCTCTTTTTTATGTGGATAGCAGCTGTGCTTCTTTCAAGCTGGTTTGCCCTCCGAGGCCACAAGGAAACTAGACATAACTAATTGAGTGAAAGTGATGGTTGTATTATGTTCTTAGTTGTCACTTGAGAGGAATCGGATTCAGTGCTAATGGTGAACTTTCATTGTTATATTTCCCTGATGCACTGCAAATGCTTTTGGTTCCTGCAGCAAGTCAAAGTAGCTTGTTCAGTGTGCTTGTGCACGTTTGTTAAAGGGAATTGTGGTGCTCATTTTTGGTCTATATGTGTTCAAAGGAGCAGTATCACATCAGACACACCAATACCTTGTTGAAAAAGGCATGAAAAGAAATTTTAAAACAAATTTAACGATTAGCAAAGAGCACCTGGTAGATGTCGCTAAAGCCTGGTTTGTAATGCTTGTCTAGAAACCTTGACAGGTAGCGACGATAACTGTCTCGCCTAGAACTATACATGCTTTGAACCTGACGTCATCCCGACAGCTCTATGGCCAGCACAAGAGACGAAGGGAGAAAAGAACTCCCCACTCAATGGGACCCTTTTGGTGTGTCCCAGACATCGCTATTCTCCCTCTACAAGATTATAGACGATTATCCCGTCACTCCAAATTCACAGAAAAGCAGATTTGTGGTTAATTGCGGTAAGTGGCCTGATGGCTGGCGTGCTTCGACCGCTTCGGTGGCTGGAACAGCGAGGGCATCCTGACGACGTCAGCCTCGCCACAGCTTTGCTCATCCCAAGACAGACTGCGTCGCAATTACGCCGGATGTGATGTGCTCTCCGCTTGCTGCTCTCCGAGTGCTTGCTAGAGTGGGCCGTTTATACACCGACTCATGTTTACAAACAAACCGGAGCGCCCCTAGCGGACGCCACCGGCGCCGCGCATGCGCGGTGGATGGTGGGCAAGAAGCCCGCCGTCGCCCGTAAACAAACCATTGAATTGCGTTGTTGTCGGCGTCGGTGGGAGTCCCCGTGCTCTTTTTCGCGTTGGAATTGTTGATTTTCGATCTCCTAACAATGTCTGACGACTTGAGCGGCCTCAGCAAAATTAACGAGGCGAAACTTTGCGTGAATAATGTGACGTGCGGCGATTCATTTCACGTGCGCGCCGCAGAATGGGCGCTAAAGCCTGACTCCCACGATGAGAGTGCTCGCTATTTTCAGTCGCGACGTCGCTCGGGCTGCAAAAGCGTGGACCGTAGCTGAGATGGTGGACATCGATACTGAAAACCGCAAGTAGAATCGGGCATTACAAGTCGGTGATGGCCACTGGTAACAATGATCAACATCTTTTTGTATCTACTGTTTACACTTAGCCTACTTACCCCAACCAACCTTCAAAAGTGTTTTGAGGCCTGCACTTAGTTCTTATCGCAATTACCGGGTCAACGTTTGGTCTACGGGCCGCTGTCGTTTGAACGAGCTGACGACAAAAAGCAGACAAGTTTGAAAGAGCAGACGAAAGTTCGAACGCATGCGCAATGGAGTACGGGCAAGAAGCACCGCGTCCCGCGTCAACAAACCATTGGAATGTCACGTTGCCGGCGTTTGTGTGAGTCTGCATACTCTTTTTCGCGTTGGAATTGTTGATTCTACGTCCTCATAGCAATGTCTTACCACTTTAATCCCCTGAGCGAAATTATCAAGGCTCGTTACGCCACTAAACTTTGCGTAAATAATTTGACGTGCGGCGATTCATTCGCATGAACGCCGCAGAATGGACGCCAAAACCATGATGAGATTCTTCTAGCTATATTTAGGTCGCGACGCCGCTCGTGCTGCAGAAGTGTAGAAGGTAGCGGCGATGATCGACGTCGATACTGAAAATCGGAAGCGGGACAGATCAAGCGTAACAAGCCGGTGATAGCCACTGGTACCAATGATCAACATCTTGTATCTACTGTTTACACCGAGCCTACTTAAGTCTTTTGAGGCCTGCATTTACTTTTTATTGCAGTCACCGGGTCAAAGTTTGGTCTACGGGCCGCTTTTGTTTGAACGAGCAGACGACAAAAAGCAGACAAGTTTGAAAGAGCAGACGAAAGTTCGAACGATCAGGCGGCCGTGTGAATTTGAAGACGCACTGAACCCGTGGGTGTTCCGGACAACTTGGCGGTTTTCTCTTGTTCATGATGGAACAAAGTAAATACATCTGGCGACCACAAAGTTGTTGCCCGCACAAGCAGTCGTAGTTCGACAGCGCCTGGTTTGCCCTTTTCACGACTACTATCCACGTTCTCGGGCGAACGGAGGGGGCAGAAACACATGAAAACTGATCTTCAAACCTTTCCAGACTCTCTTGGTACAGACCCCGTTGCAGCATTTTGACGAGAAAGCAGGTTTTTTGTCTGATTTCTTCCAAAGGAACACACGAATGCATGTCTCGCACGGCGACTTCTGCCCACCGCCCCAGACCGGAAGTGCGTCCGACGCGCCACCACCGCGGCGTGACGTAGGAGAGTTGAGTTCGTGTATAATGATTAATACTAGCCATGAGGGTCAATATACAAACATTGGCATTTTGGGGATATTGTGGATTATATTCAGCCTATTTCTGAACATAACGGATATATTTCCAATTTTGTTTGAGGCAGGCACGTAGGGCCAGGATTTTGTTTCGGGGGGGGGGGGAGGGAGGGAGGGAGGGAGGGAGGGGCTGCCCATGACGAATATGTTGTATGGGGGAAGAGGGAGAGGAGGCCCCAGCAAAATTGAAGATTTCGGGGGGGGGGGGGCCCGGGCCCATGGGCCGCCCTGGATACGTGCCTGGTTTGAGGTAACCCCTAAATGTTACAGGTGCTGGCAACATCCTCAGCTGATGCTACCATCAAGCTTTGGTCACTTTCAGACTTCGCATGTTCCAAGGTGGGTGGAGTTAATGCCGAGGTTCTTGCCCCCTTTCCCGAATATTTTGTGTTATGATTTTTATGCTTCTGTTGCATGAACTGTGTGTGGGAGTCGGGTGCACTCATCTTGTTTGCAACAATGAATGTTCTGAGAGCCTCAGAATGTCAGCTGATGTTTCGCTAAGCGCGAGACAGATGGACGGCAGAATCGTCCGATCCGACAGTCGGAACGCCGCTCCGAATTACCGCACGTGACAGTTTGAGACACACGCTTCCGACCTTGCATGCGACACGCCGATCTGTTCGGCTCCGCCCAGGAGATCCAAGCGCTCCAGCAGAGGTCCGCGTTCCTATACAAGGTAGATCTCTGGTTCCAGGTTGACGGTTCAGCTCGCATGAGCGAAATTGGAGCTCGTTCTCGCTAGCCGCGTGCATTCTTTGCTGGTGCCATCTTTCTCAAATAAGTCAGCGGGATTCACGCGTCCGGCTTCCCGTCGAACAAGAAGTCATCATGACGTTCGCGCTAGCTGTGTTGTCATCGGCTGAACGCTTCCGACAGTCCGTCCGCCGTGCGAAACTATCTGGCACGCCGGACGCACGCCGGATCGCTGTTCTGACGTCTGAAGCGACCAAACTTTTCAGATAAGGCTGTCGTATTGCCGATCGGACGTCGGATCGGATGGATTTTTCGCTCATGTGTCTCGTGCTTAAAGACCGACGTACAGTTCGCGCTTTCCACTTTTTCGTGTTTCCTCCTCTCCTGGCCTCCTTTCCTCTCTTTACCGCCCTCCCCCGAGGGGCCAACACGGAGAATGGATTAGGAGACGCCTCCGTTAATCCGGCTTAACCCGCCAAAGAGGGAGCCTGCTCCTTGACTAAAAATTATATCGCTGCTCAAAAAACAAGAAAAAAAAAAACAACGTTGCGGGCAGCGATTGAATGCAGCTTTGCCGGATGCGCATCACCTGATTGGCCCATAAGTCAAAGACATAACGACGGCAGCATATTCAAACAGTGTAAAATTACATCTATATAATATTTATCAAGAACACCATTGTCTTCACTGCTTGGCTTTCAAATTTTTAGCGCTGCAAATAATCGTAATCAAAATATTTTTATGATTGAAGACCCCTCGTCGTGCATCGAACCCAAGATTATGCTTACGTGAAACATGATTCGGCGCAGAAGCAGCTCGAATCACCGTAATCATTTTTTTTTTTTTTTTGCAACGCGGATTTTGTTTTTTATTTTAGCTGAGGTATTACTGGCAAAACACGAATCGCATACTTGGAAGGTATATACCGTTCTATACTCCATCTGAAAACTCATATAGCTGGTTGAGTGAATTCAATACTATCGCATTCGTTGAAGCTCGATTTGTTGAATCGAACTTCAACAAATCACACGCACCCATTCTCCCTATTCCTGTTTACCCAGTCATAGTCGTTCCCTCATGATGCAATACGAGTACAAGTAACGGCAGTTTATGCAATTGTTGACGTTGCACAGCCGTGATCGCACGGTTTTTAGAAGCGCTATAGAACGAGCACAAGCATCGCTACAATTTCGGTACACTGATTGATTTCTGTTTCCTCGCCGTGGACGTCACACGAGAAAAGCGATTTTGTTCTGTCTGTGAAATTAGAAACACAGAAATCAAAATATAATCACGGTAATAAAACAAAGCGAAATGGATCTCTGCAGCCAATACCCAACCGTTCGCGAGGTGACTAGGCAAAAGCATATATTACCTCCGTGACTTCACTCTCTGCACACCGCCAGAAAGAGTCATACAAACTCCTTGGCGCTATTATCAACACGATTGCGTTTGCAAGCCGGTTGTTTGACTCAGCTGGGATTCGTCCCTTCTGGCTTTCATAGCTCTGTATGAAACCAGAAAGGTAGATACTTTTCTACATTGGGTGGGTTTGCCCGGGGCCTCCAGTTATTTACGGCCAAAATCACACTGGAGGCGCTTCAGCAATGTTCACTTTGGTCGACACACGTGCTCTCTAAAAATGCCTGTCGTCTACTTTCCCAAAGGATACTTGAAGAGCCAATCATAGAGACCGACGGATAACGAGGCCGAAATTATGCTTAGACCTCAAAAAAATTATAACACAAATTTGACCTCGTCATTCCCAAACTGGTTGCCGGACAAAATTGTCTATGCGAATTGCAAGCCAGGGTTGGTAATAGTAACATAAGATACGTACGGCAGAATTCCCTGCCATAAAAAAATGATTTGGCTAAAGCCAAAGTAACGCGAAATAGGTGCAAAGAGTTTTGCAAAAGGAAGCGTAAACTGAAAAAAAGAAAAAAGGAAAAAAAGAAAAATAGAAAACAATGTCTGGTCTTGTAACCAAAAAAAAAAAAAATTTCCTGTGCACTTGAACTTTTTTAATTACGTGACAAAAAAAAAACTCGACAAAAAATTATTTTTTGTTTGGTTTCGAAGCTAGGCCCTCTTGATCGTGAAACTAGCGTGCTATCCGTTGCTGCCAACATAACTCGGCCAAGAGGTATGTTGACGCATCTCACATCATAAGAGAAAGCTTAGGTGCCCTCGTAGTTTTTCGTACATGCTGTGTTATTTTTATTTGTGGCCAGAATTCACGTTCCAGAATGCTTTTAGAATTTTGGATCAAAACGAGTTTTCTTCATCCAAGTCACCTCTAAAGGCCAGTAGACCACACTGGGTCATCCAGCTCATCAAGCAGCACGAGACCACAACCGGGAAGGCTATTTTCAAATTCTCTGACGTGCCCGTCCTCGCATCCGAGGTCGCCGTTTGACAAGCTTATCTTTCTTCCACCTGGTTGCCGGAAGCCCCACGGCAGCTTTGTTCCGTCCCCTCACTCCCTCTCGAGAGGATAGCTCGCCCCGAGGCAAATCCCATTCTCTCGACGCTCTTTCCATCCTTCGCTGGCCTTTTCCCTCCCCGTCCCCCAGCTTCGGGAGAGAAGGTTCTTCCCTGCAGAACGTCCCGTTTGTACGGCGGCCTTTAAGGAGGGACACTGGCTAGACGTCAAACTTCTGAACTACTCAAGTGATTGGAATGAAATTTGCAGGGGAGATTTCACTTAAGACGTAGGTATACTATGCATACTTTCAGCTCTCTATGACAAATTTACATACCTGCATAAGATGATGTGTCACTCTTTGTTAAGAAATCTATGATGTGCAAATTTAGCTATTAAGCACCATTTTGACTGCTTGAATATAAAGTGGGGGATGTGGGCCTTCGGGCTACCTAGTTTGTATTAGTGACGGACCGAATCTGCCGAACTTCAGGTTCGGCAAAAATTCGGCAAATGTCTGCGCACGTGCGAGGACGCGACCGAGTCAGCCGAGCCATGGATTGCAAATGTACGCCGTGCAGTCGTGCGGTTACCATCGTGCAGTGTAGTACAACCAGCGGTTACGGCAAGGTGTGGAGTAGGCAACGCGGTAACTGTGTGTTTGTGAGTGAGTGTGGTTCTCTTCAATATTTTATGCCTCAAGAATAGAAGATCGACCAGTAATTTACGCAGCCCACTGCGCAAGTGACAAATGATGCAGTGCATTCTGAAACATTGAAACATTGGCCGACAATTATTCTAAAGCACTCCTCGCAATTATAACAATTCTGTTTTCGGCTCAGGAGTAGTGTATTCCAAAACAAAATAATATTGCTTTTTCAATTAGTGTTATTTCGCGATTTTCATGTATCTGCATAAAACTAAACACAGAACTATAATGCTCGACGTTGCACATTCGACATTCCTAACTCTCCTATCTTCCGAAATGTTTGTGTGTGTCCCAATACCAGAAACTGGCATTTTAAAGGTTAAAAACGAGACGTTACGAATATGGGACGCACACTTTCATGCAAAGCTAATGTCAAGTGACTCAAATCGAAAAACATGCATATGTACAATATTATTATTATCTCTTCTGGTGAAGTGGCAACTGTTGCACTCGTTTTCGTGCACAAAACGGTTACTCCCAGAGAAAGCAAGAGTGCAGCGTTATTGCCTTCATTTTAACAATGTACGCCAAGGAGGTTGATGTTACACACACGTGCAGGCTTGCGCTGATGGTGCCTCAAAACCGAAACTCTCGTAGCGTGATTCGTGACTGTGCCACGCTCGCTTCTACCCAACCTCGTTGTCGCGCCACTTCTGCAAGGAGTCGCTAAAATTGCCAGTAAACGCACAAAAAGCGACACCGATACTATTATCTTGTAGAATATCACCTTATTTAGTAATAACTATGTCAATATGCATTACATGTTGCATTTAAGCTAAGAAAAAGAAACATAAAACCTTCTTTCGCCAAAAAAAAGAAACGAAATATCAATGTTAAGTCTGGTAACAACGTATTTTTGCCGAATCTTTGTAGAATCTTCAGAAAAGTTTGGCAAAAGTTCGGCTGTGCCGAATTCTAAGATTTGGTGCCGAACTTTCGATTCGGCAAAAGTTCGGCCTATCACTAGTTTTTATAACTCGAATGTAACAATTTCAGCAAGAGTTATTACCTCAAAATATGAGATGCATATCTGTCCTATGTCAATTTCTGAAAACTTTGTTTTTTATCACTGAGGAGCTTCAACTTAAGGAGGTACACCCCGGGCAGGGTCCAACTTTTGCACCCTTGGCTTTAAATTAATGAAATTTACAGGGTAGGCTGGTGGTCATGCTGGAGGGTGCGTAACCAAATTTCAGGTCTGTCGGGTAAATGGGAAGGAAATTAGAGCACCTTCTATCAGCAACACGCCTACATTGTTTAGTTAATCTATCGTTGGAAAACTATCGCAATATTCAAGATTTTTATTTGCTAGATATGTAGCAGAATACCTAGGGAGTGCGCCTATGGAGAGTTTTTTGTAAAAAGTCATTTATTTCTACAAATTTTTTCTTCTGCAAAATTTGTCAACTTTTGGTCTTCTGTGTCTTCGACAAAATGTCAACATTTTTTATAAAAGACATCCGTAAAGTGACAAAACAATTCCATAGGCGCATTCCTTATTAAATTTCAGTCAGGAAGAGTGAAGAACGAGCCTTCCCTGTATTGCCATTATCAAACGATAGATTGACTAAAATGGAATTTATACCAAAAAAGTGGAACGGAGAAAAATGCGTTCAAAGTGCTCCAAACTCTACCTTTTCTTTAGCTTCTGTGAACAGAAAATAATTTATAAAAAATTAACTATGCAGTGTAAACTTATGAAACTTGCTAGGAATACTCTCTAGATGTTGGTAGATGTAAATATGTCATTTTCAAAATCAACTTTTTTTGCAGAAATTTTTTTTCTGGGTAGTGTCTCCCCTTAAAACAAAATTAGGTAGATAGCCCGATTCCTCAGTAAATTTCCTTTCAGAAACATCTTGATTATGGTATCGGAATACTTTTACCTTCGAACAAAAGATTCCTTCGTATGAAATTTGCAGCAAAAGTTAAACTGAGAAAAATGCATTCAAACATTGAACTCCTTTACTTTGTTACTGCCTCACAATGTGTTGAAAATATTTTATATCAATGTAACTATTTGGCATATGATTATCAAATTTGGTGTAAAGGTATATAATTTCTAAAACCAAAAACCTCAAAATTAAAAAATTAACTTTTTCAAAAACATTTGAAATTTAGGTTTTATTAATTTAGCCCTTTAGAAGCTAATTTTTCTAATGAAATGGCAGGCTGCCGTTGCGAGCTTTTTGGGAGGCTCCTTTATCGGTTCTTTCCACCAGCTTGTTGCCCTTTTTGAGCTTTGTTGGAATGTTTTCATTGATATAAAGGGATAGAGAATTGATATTTGGGGTTGGATGAAAACAGCTGTGAGATGGCGGTGTAAGAATGCATAATAACTAAAATTGTCACCTACCGATGGGAGTGTGCTGGTGCACTCTCCTCAAATGCTCTTGTGAAGTCTTGTGTGGTGTTCTTGCTTGGGAGTAAACTTGTAGGTTTTGGATGGATTGGTAGCCTGGTGATCCATTCAGTTAGTTTAGACCTTTTAGCAGCAGTCTGGAACGAAACGATTTACAGTGCGCGTCCCTGGTTTTGAGAGTGTACGTCACTGTTGCCCGACTCGCGATGGGCCGTGGGTTTTCTCGTCAGTGGGCCGTGGCAGACTGCGTAGGCGCACTTACGGACGCCGGTAGTGGCTAAATTGCCGCGTTTTTTTCTTTTGTGTTCCATGGCAAATAGAATTTCTCTAGGCTTTTTAGAACCCATTGTGCTATTTCTGGGGATAAAAACAGAAAGCTGTTTTGGTGAGTCCGTCTGTAGCAGAATGTTTTAGGGGAGAAGATCCTTAGGGTCTAGCCTTGTCCGTCTGGCGTCCATGCTCACATTGATCTTGCTCGTGAGCTCACGTGCTCATGTGCTCGTGTAGGGCAAAAAAAAAAAAAAAATGTTTGCGCAGTTGACAGGATTTGAACCTGTGCGGGGAGACCCCAATGGATTTCTAGTCCATCGCCTTAAAGGCGTCATGAAACGCTTTTCCAACTTTCTCCTGTTTAGCTTTCCTCCTCAACTCATAAATCACGCATTCTACCAAACAGTTCAAGAAGACGAAAAGAGTGGAGTCCCTCTTGCTCGGAATATCGTTTGTATACCCGGACAGAGCCATTGTCCCCCATAGAAAATTAGCCCGTCGCTCAAAATTCAGACAAAGTTGCTTTCCCCACCCCGTTCACTCCGAAGCTGACAGTGCTGTGGAAGCTACGTGCTCGTTGGGCCAGCCACACTTTTGCCACGTGATCACGCTCTCTCGCGCATACCCACGCGCAGAGAATGAGGTCTGGTGATGTAAGGGAAGCGGCTGATTGGTCGGGCAAGCGCGTAGCTTCCACCACAATGTCAGCTTAGGGGTGAAGGGAATAAGTGAGGTCCGGTATCGTGTGACGTGTGTTTGGATTCGGTGACGCGCTTTGGGAACCGCGGATGTATCACACTGAAAAGGCAGAGAGCTTACGAAGGGGAGGAGGTACGAAATAGTCCGCTGTGTTTTCAGATATTCGCACTGAAAGTTCGGCTTTTGACTTTCTACCTTTTTTCTTTTGGCCCACTGAACGATGTGCTATTAGTGAAATCCCAATCTAAAGTGATTTATACCAGCCTAAAATTCGTTTCATGGGCCCTTTAACCACTCGGCCACGTCTGCGGGACGAGTAGGGGGCTCTGAGATGTGGTAGTAACTCAAGAGCTGGGGATGGCGCTGCGGTCAAATGTGTATATAATCGCGTTAAACTTTGCATGATGCGTTGGCTCAACGTTTATAGATGAGAAGGTGCTGCGGTCCAATGCTCAAATGCGTTTATAGCCACGTTCCATACCACACATTCTTTCTGACATGGATGAAAACGAACGAAAGGCTCGGCATGCTGCAGCTCAGCGTCTACGCAGAGAAGCACCACCAGAGCTTCGCCCCAATCAGCATCGTTCACCACGTAGAGATGTTTTTTTTTTTTATGTTGATCTTTTTACGGCACCATACACTCATCCGTGCCAATCTACAAAGGTCTTAACTGTTGAAAATATTTGGCCACAAAGAATAGTCAAATTGCATGGGTATACCCTGCTCACAACATGAAATTCACCGAGTCTCATCAATGGAACGTCTATTGTACGTACCCCATGGTGCCGCATTATCCGAACAGAGTTTAAGAAAGGTCTCAAATAACACAGCATATCCAATATACAGTCTCGACGATAGTCACTTCATGACGAACGGACGGAGTCTGGCTTGTTTTAGGGCACGTGTTGAAGAGAGCTACTTTTTGCACAGCACCAAAGCAAATGAACAAATGTGTATTCCGTCCCCATACCCCAGACTTGACCCTATCATCTGTTTTTTGCGAAGACCCGGAACATAGCCGGGAAAGCTTTTCGGGGATTATCTCAATGGAAAAAGGCTCGAGGTACACCTAAGCACTGCTTATGAGTTGTGAATGCGAAAGCATGCATGTCATTTTTCCGCTCCCTTATTTAGTCTGCGGCGTATTTGCGTCGACGGCAGAGCGAGCCCCCCCTCGCCGCTTTCACCTTGGACGCTTCGTGTTACCGCCGCGCTGACGGACATGCAGCGCCATGGGGTGGCGGTCGTTGACACTGATGCACAGCGGCCAATGGGAGCCTTGTTCCTTGAAACTATGACGCGTGCCAGCTAATGGGACCGAAGCCGAAATCCATCAGCTTTACTCCGCTCCTTTGGGATCGGGGAAACTAGATGCTGTTGTCTAGGCTTTTCGCATGGTTTTATGAGCTTGGAGCTGGCATCACTTGGAGAAAGCATTTAAGGTGCCGTTTGAGCGCGGCTTCAGAGCTGATGACTTCGGCTCGCTCCATGGGACAGTTAATGCTTCTGCATTAATAATCCTCTAAAAATGTCAAATGGCCTGGGTCGCTGGCACGGCCCCCCATCTTGCCTTAGCAAGGTATTCAACCTTGAATATGCGATCTGAGCCGACGATATTATTTTGTGGGCCCACTCTGGCTCTCCCGGTAACCAACAAGACACCATTCAAGCTGGACTTGTCATCGTACACGACTATGTCCGTTCTGTCGGCCTTTCCCCATTCTCAGATGAGACGGAGTTTGTCGCTATTCACGGTGGTCCTTGTACACCAGCGAAAGAGCTGAGAAGCAGTGCATCCAGCTAGCGCCGCAAGCACCCCTATCTCTCGCCGCGCTGGCATCAGAATCCTCGGTTTTCACCTCGACTAAGACAGCCAGTCGAACACCTGGTTTTAGCGTACCATCCGCACGTCGAAACAGCTTGGCCACCTATTGTACTGGGTAGCCCATCACTCCTGCGGGGTGCATGAACGCGATCTATGCCTTTTGCCAGGGCATTTGTTATCTCCTGCATCATGTACGGCTACCCATACTGCCACCTCACCCGCTTGCAACAACTCCAGCTTGAAAGAGTTAATTGTGAGCTTCAACAAATTGTCACCGGCCTCCCGCGATACTCGCGGATTGCAGCACTCACCAACTGCAGTCAGATGAACAGCCTTGATGACCTGGCTTCTTCCCACATCGCAGCTCAAGAGAACCGACTCCAAGCCACTGTGGCAGGGCGCTACACTTTACGCAAGCTCGGTTATGATACCTGTCACCTGCTCCCTCTACCCACTTCACTCTTGCCTGAAAGCTTCATTCTATCATGCCATCCCTCCCGCTCCCTCTAAACATGGCTGAAGCGGTGCTTACCTGCCGTAATGACTTTGCTCGACGACGTCTCCACTGTCTTCAACTTCGGTCTTCATCGGTACACCACACTTTCTACACTGACGTTGCCATCAACTCTGAGAGCTCCACGCCCATCTTTAGCACTGCACGATGCAGTGTCGATGGCCACCACTGCAGCACCCAAGTTTTTATGTCTTCCAGCTCCTCGCGTTACGCTGAACTTTGTGCAATACATCATTGCCTGAGTTCCATTGACATTGCCAGCTTGGCACCCTCCTCCAGCATTACGATATACAAGAATTCTCAGGAAAACCTCCGCGCTGTCCGACACCGATCTCCGTCATCGACAATCATTCTTCAAATTTAGTGGGCCGCCCTCTCCATCCGGACAACTGGTCACTCTTTCCTAGTCAACTGGGTACCCGCTTATTTCTGCCTTCCCTGTAATGAAAGGGCTCACCCACCTGCATGCGCTATACTCTTCCCGCGCAAGCCGGGTCCTCGACATCGCCCACGGCACTGGAGCTTACACCCGGTTCCTGTCATGGCGTGCAAGAAACCTGGCAGGTTCAAACCAGCCAACGGCGTCAATACCTGACAAGTCGGGCTAACCCTCTGGACTTTCCTCTTTCTCTCACGTCCCCCTGACTCGTTTTCAGACCTGCCTCCTTCACCAAGCACGGGTGGGAGCCCTCCTCGCTCCCGTCCTCTTCAAGTAAATTTATCTTCAAATTCCACTGAACCCTGAGTACACCCACTGCCACACACCCGCTACTCTTGGACATCTTCTATGGGACTGTCCCCTTTACTCAGCAGCCCGCTCTCGTGCGCACTCTTTTACCTGTCCCCTCCACTCTCGCCGAGTGGCTCTAACACCCTTCTTCACCCAACCCCGGTTAGGTCCTCGTGACATCACACTCACTCCTATAATAGTTGGAGGACCCCCAGGCGTCCTCGCTTGGCTCCAGGCTACTCGGGCCCTACGAATCATTTATCGCTACAGTCTCGTCGTCAAGCTCTCTCTGGTAACACCAGGGAGAGCTAGACATCTCGCCTGTGACCAAAGAGCATAGCGCTGAAAACATTTACTCCTTTGATCATTAAATAAAAACAATTTACTCACTCACTCAACCATTTTTTGAGTACCCATTGTAAATGGAACCTACTGTTACCAGAACACCTTATTTCTAAAATGAGGGCTCTGTGTTCCTTTTGCCCCCTATCTATTTTTATTACAAAAGGTAATAAATAATAAGGTCCAGAGTGATACCCTCTGTCATTATCATAGATGAACTTTTCAAGTGATGCAGTCACTTTCTTATTTTTGAGTGATGTGCTAACAGATGTTGGCATCTGCTCCAAAAGCATCAGTGGCTGCTCCAAACTAGTATTTTGCCTGCTGCAGAATTTGCTACAAAAGGTCAAATGCCGCTTACATCACTGCATTTGAAATATGTGCAAGGGACATAAATAAAAGAACACCCCAGCAAATAGCTGAGCCCTCTGAACTAACTGAGGTGCTCCGCAGCAGTGGCTTTTCCGGGCACACTGCTGCAAAGCGGTGAAGCTTTAATCGCATGCTCTGGTGCGAAGACTGATGTGAGATTGCAGGCATAAAATGACTTTGATGAGAGCAGCACGGATGCTTTAAGCATTAGAAGTTCCGTCGGTCCCTTATAACGTTCATATATCATTATGTTAGATCGAGCAGGGGCTACCTTACCATGTGCCCTATCTGCTTTTCTGCTGTCGCTCCTAAGTAGCCCCCATCCCCTATTTTTCATGATTATCTCAATCTTTTGGGTGGGTATGTGCTCGCTATCTTGCAATATGTGTTATATTTTGTGACAAACCGTTTTCTTAAACTTGCATTTTGTGTTTTATATCTAATCAAGCTATTACTCTGAGAGTTTCAGAAAGTTCTTGAAGCCAATGTTTGTGATCAGATTTGTTAGCTTGATGGACTTTGACCATTCATGCGTCATGTCATTAGAAAATGTTTTATTATATCAAGCATGGGCACTGATAGAGTGAAATACGCTAGAAAATGAATCTTGGTTTGTTCTAGTGCACTGGATAGCCATTTTGTCAAGGCTACAATATATGCCTACATTTAGTATGGTGCCTGGAACGCGTCTCCGACGGGTGTTTACCGCGCCCAAAAAAGTGGTCCCCCGATTTCCGCCTGGTGACGTCAAAGAAGTGTCATGTTGTCGCCACTCGCGATTCTAGCGGTGTCCCAGCAGCGTTGATGGATTGGCAGGCGTTTGTTCTGCTGAGGTCGCTTTCTACTGTGACAATCCACGGAAGCTAGCAGCAGCCGGAAGTTGGGACGCCGTGACGACAGCGACACTTGCGTTCGCTTGTGCTTTTTGCCAGCATTTCTACGGCCAACCGCCAGGATCGCGACAGTCAACAGCATGATACTCCGGCTTCTGTGACGTCATTTGTTTCCACTTCGGGACCACTTTTGATGTATAGGCGAGATAGGACGCTGAACACACCAGTCGGAGATGCGATCCAGGCACCATACATTTAGTAAGGTATACGTTAAAGGGAGGAATTGTAATGTCATTGTTCAAGGCAAAAAATGTGCACCAAGGGCCGCTATGCTGGTGCATGTTTTGCCGAGAACCACTGGATCAATGTTGCCAAATAAAATGTTGTGTTTTTTTTTTTCCAGACATTTGAAGGCCATGAGTGCTCTGTACTGAAGGTAATCTTCCTAAGCCATGGAATGCAATTGCTTTCAAGGTATGTGCCCTTGCATCATTCCATGGACAATAGGATAGGTTAAAGAGTTTCTACATACTTTAATGGATATACTGTTGTGTGCAGTCATTTTACAGAAAATATATTTTTAGGTTAAATAAACTATTGGGTGTAAAAGTGGGAGGGGAGAGAGGCCTTATCTCAACTGAAGTCTTGCACTATGATTCATTTTTTCAACCATTTTGTGAGTACCCATTGTAAATGGAACCTACTCTGACCAGAACCTTATTTCTAAAAAGGCGGCTCTGTTTTTTTTGCACCCAATCTATTTTTTTTACAAAATGTAATAAGTATTATGGTCCAGAGAGACACCCTCAATCATTATCATAGATGAAGTTTTTTAGCGATGCAATCACTTTTTCATTTTTGAGTGATGTGCTAACCAGGGTGTTGAACCGGAACCGGAACTGAACTGCTTATTTTTCCCGAACCAAAATGTTTGGCAACATTTTGGAGCTGAACTTGAACCAGAGCAAAACAAAAGAACCATTCAGAACCAGTTTGTCAACAATCCGGGCGTGCGTTCGCGCCACTATTTCGTGCGCTGTGCGCCGGAAATTTTGAGAGGCTTAGGTAGCACTGTTAGGCAAGCTGTATCCATTTATGCAAATATTTTTGAAAGTATATTTTACATAGTACGAAGGTCAATAACCGCCGTTATTGACTGTCGCAAAATCCGCCTGAGCCGCTCAAAGTCATCGCACCCACGCCTCCGGCAAAAAGTCGCCGCCATGTGCCGACAAGATGACGCATCGAGCCGCCGTGGAAACAGCAATGCAGCATCAAATTCGGGTATACTACGGTTGATCAAACTCCATTTCATCAAAACACGTTTTAGAGAACGGGCTCATTATACAGAAAGCGAAGCCTCAGTTTAGAGAAATGCCATTTATCGAAAAGGGGGACGCTGTTTAGGAAATAAGATCACCTACTTTGCGTGTGTATCACCAGACTGCGGGTGTATCACTAGCAGAAGAATGTGCTGACCCGGTCGCGGCAAGGTCCGACCAGTCCAAGTCGTAAGAGGAAAATGTGCACGAGTACAGTGGCACCTCAGATGGTGCCTTCTACCTCGAAGAAATCGGAGCGTTTGCCTTTTCAGATGAGGGATCTCTTCTTCAAGGAGTGAAGTGTGTTGCGCACACGCCTGCAGATCGTTGTACATGACGCTCTCATGTCTACAGCTGCTAGCGACATCGTACAGAAGGCACGAAAAGTTGGAAGAAAAATGAGGTCTCAGATTGTGCTGTCCCTGCTTCAGAAGCTCAATTTGAAGAAGCTCATACTGGATTGCATAACGAGGTGGATGTCCATTGGGACCATGATGCGACGATTGCTGGAGCTGAGAGAGATTTGCGACGAGTTTATCGCAGACGATGATGAACGCCGCCTTACTCAAGAAGACTGGCAATCAGTAAGCAACCTAGGCCTCCCTGGGGCCGGCCAAAGAAGCAACAGCGCAGCTTCAATGGGAGCAACTAACTTTGGGGGTCTTCTATGGAGCACGGCTCACATGTGAAATTGAGACGTCGAAAATTTATACCCTTGTCACGAAACAGCTGGCCGCTCCCATGAAAAGGCGAGAGAAGGTGTTGCTCGGAAGTGACATATTCTGTGCGGCTATATTTTTGGATCCTCGACACCATGTCACTGCTAACAAGCGAGGAGAGGTCCAGGGCAAAGCAGCATCTGCTACTGGCGTGTAGGAAGCATCGCTCAGTTAAAGAAGATTCCCAGCCACAGCAACCTCGAGCACCGTGCGCAACGGGGAGTTCTTTTGCTCTGATGATGACCCCGAAGTGTTCCTCATGGAAAACGAAAGCGGCTGCCTGAAGGCATTTAGCAACCATTCTTCTACCCTTGGGGAGATTCAGTTCTACTGGACGGCTTTGAAAAGGTGCTCGAATCAGCAAGGGAAGCAATGTCTTGGAATTTCGGGAAAAGGAAAAGCCCCTGTGCCCCGTATTATATTCGCTTGCACTCGTCGCTCTTGCAGTACCGTCTAGGCAAGTTAGTGTGGAGAGGTCCTTCTCGGGGTTAAAATACATCTTATCATGCCAACGAATGCAATTGAGCTCGGACATACTAGATGATGTCCTTTTCCTCCGGTTGTTTCACGCAGCCAAGGCAGAGTTTACACACCAGTAAAATTAATATGGCATGTGCATGTAACCATTTTGGAGAGGCATTCGTGCAGTAGGTATATTTATTTTGTGTTTGGTGAATAAAAGGTTGGTACCCATTCCCACGTCACGTCTGGAATTTTTGAAGATCATTCCCATAGACAGATGGATTGCACAAAATCAATAAATGAGCGCTTATTTTAAATCATAGTAATCTACTTCATGGCAGTAGAGGTGTCTGAATATTCGGTTAAATTTTTCACTTTTTCTTGAACCGTTATACGAACCAGTTTGGATTGGTTTAAACCGTTATTTTTTCTGCTTTGGAACTGAATCGAAACCGAACCGAAATATGTGAACCTGAACCAAACCGAAAAGAGTTTTGGTTCGACACCTTGGTGCTGACAGATGTTGGCATCTTCTCCAAAAGCATCACCGACTGCTCCAAACCAGTATTAATGCAATAGCGTTAAGGAGCTCATGTCGCAAAAAGCTGGCGTCGTGGCGGGAAAATTCTGGCCTCGGGCAGGAATTTCAAACAACCCACAAAGCTCACGTGAAGCATGACATCACGTGTGGAATGAAAGTGATTAAAACTTGACATGTAATGCGAATTAAAGGTTGCCGCCTGTCTCAAATGATTTCACTTTATAAAGTAATTAATTGGCCTTCAAGAAAAAATTTGAAGAATTTTAGGTGGGATTTAATCCCACGATTCTTTGGTTGTGAGCCAGACACGCTAATGACTAGGCCATGTCTGTTGCACTTCCTGCTCGCTTGCAGGAAGAGCGTGAGAAGGCAATGCGAACGGGGCCCGATAACACTATCGCGTTCCACTCTTAAATGCTAAGCTTAAGCTTCCTTCAAGTTTTTTGCCTGGACATTTAACCTATCACCACATTTCCATGGACAGTGTGCTAGGTTAAAGAGTTTCTACTGTTGCAAATTTTCATGTGTATGTCTCTACAGCACCTTTATTTTTAAAAGGCATGCCTTCTTCCTCAACCTGAAAGACTCGCTATTTTGCACATATTTCATACATTTCCAGTACTAATGCCACTAATTTTCTGACAAGCCATGTGTAACATCTCAGCTAGCTGTATTACTTGGAAGCGTGTTTCTATATACACTATCTCATGTGACATTTAATTTAGTTTTATTGAGAAAATTAGTGTGGCTTTTAGTTCATTTTTAAGAAACATTCATTGCTATAAAGCACCTGACAAGTTCGATTTCTACTAAAGTAAACATGGACCCGACTTCTGAATGTTTGATGTCTCTGGTTGCAGTGGGGCAGATGGAAACTTGAAGCTGTGGAATGTGAATGCCAACGAGTGTGTGCAAACGTTGGACGAACACCAGGACAAAGTGTGGGCCGTGACGGCCAATGCGGACGAGTCCTTACTTGTCACAGGTGCCGCTGACTCTGCCATCTTGGTCTGGAAGGTGGGTGGGCACTTCTGGGTGCTCGTTCTCCGTCCAAGCTCCGGGGAATAGCTCAAATGGGGCTGTTGACAGAGAATGTTAATGTGTGTGCAGTGTGCCTTACATGCTGCTTTTAATGAAATTTATGTGGAGCGCAAGTTTGTCTGCTTTTGCACAGGAGTTGCAATGATGTCGGAACACCGAGCTCTTATTGGCTGAATGAAAAAAAATAGTGGGTAGTCCTCAAGACATCTAGCATTGAGACCTAGCCACTATCCTTCCAATCAGAGCCAATAAAAACTCGGCATCGTTCTGACGTCACCACAACTCCTGCGCAAGTAGTAGACGACTTGCTCTCCGCATTGCTTTTAAGCTGAAAGGTTTATTCAAATTAAAGTGAAGCAATGGGTGGGAAGCAGTCATTGCAACTGTTAACACTTCTCAGTATCATGAAAGAGTCTGACGTTTCCAAGGATGTAGGATTACATAATAGCATCTTTTGTTACATACATAAAAGGTTGCATTTTTTTTCTTTTGTCTGGGTTTCAAGCTAAGCCGAACCTAGACTACAAACCTAATTAGTGGTCTAATCGTAGCCCCATGCCAAGGCTGTTAATGGACGGAATTTTAGAGAATAAAGGCTCTAGCGATAATTCACTTTTTTAGGGGATAACATTATTAGCTGTGGCAGATTTCTAAACACAATTGTGATATGATAAATAGGATGCTGATTAATTTCCTAAGTTTAACTTTAGTCGGGCTTTGGCTGCACGTGCGAGAGAGGGCTATCAGAGGCAGAAAGCTCGTGCTCGAAGCAGAGCATCTACTGGGTTCTTAACCTGTCACTGTCTATAGCTGGTAGTGTTGTATGAATATTCAAATTTTCAAATAGTAGTTTCGAATACGCTATTTTCTTTGAGATGAACTGCTATATTCATTTAAGTGTTGATTGCGGCGAGTTAGCCCTGTTGAGTGCGCTTCTCACCGAGCCCCAGGGCACTGCGGGGAAGCAGTACTTGTGGAGCTCGCAGGTTCCACGGGTATTGCTTCCCCGCAGTGCGCAAGTGCTCGGTGAGAAGTGCACTAAACGGGGCTAATTGATGCGGTTATTCCAGCGTATGTTTTAGGTTGTCTTGACAACCCATGCTCATCATTCATGCTGGTTTTGTTTTGTTTTTTGTAATATTTGAAGAAAGAATATTTGTATATAGCAAGCAGATTTACAAATCTCCATTATCATAGCTGCAACAATTATGTCATAAATATACGTAGCTATATTAAAATGATTGGAGCTTAGAAGTGGACAAGTGGAAGGTAGGAACAACCTTCACAAATTCAGCCGAATTTTCATTTCATAATGGTGCAAGTTAGTGAGAGGTTTGAAGAAACTATTCAATATTCAATTAGAAAATACTCGGCCAAGACCACTATATTCGCTTCGAATTGCTTCAAACTCAAAATCCACTATCTGCACATGACTAACAGCTGGCAATATAAGGATTCATCAAAAGAGACATTGGCACCCCCAACTCTTACCTGCTGTTGCATATAGTAGTCTGGTTTGCATTGTGTCATATAGATCTCCAGTAGCTCACACAGCCTCATTTCTTTTTTTCTAGGACTGCACTGCAGAAGAGCGACAGGAGACCCTGGCAAAGCAGGAGACTCTCGTACTTCAGTAAGTGCAGTATATGTTCTTTACCCACAGATATGGGAATTACCCATAGTAAGTTCTTCTAAGCACATATACACAAGGCAATCTATGATATAAAAAATTTGCCCTACTCTTCTTTTTTTTTTTTCATTTTGAGCTTTAAATTGAAAACAGGATTACGTGTTTATTTTTTTATGTTCTGTAGCGTTGTGATCCTACAGGGTTCATGGACGGAGAGTTTTTAGGAAAAACAAAGCAATCTGCCTTCTGTTCTGTGAATGATTTATTTTTATGAATTTGTAAGATGTCACATTTCCAAAGAATGAGTGTGGTTCTATCACAAATTACCATTTCGAGGTTGGCAGTTCAGAAGTAGCTTGCTTGGATTGCGTAAGGTATTTATTTTGTGCGACTGAGGCATCTTGCGAGCTATTTCTTTTTTTCTTTATATGCTGATCAACGGGAGTGTAAAGTAGCCTTTGTGCAAACTTGAGGAGTGACACAATCTATCATGAAAACAAAAGAAATGTTTTGAGGAGCCTAGTTGAGTCTCTAAAGATTTAGATTACTTGCCTATCATATGAGAAAACACATACTCTAATCTATAACCTATCTCAAACCAGAAATTTGGGAAATGCTCCATTCTTGAGGCAAGCTTCATAGGTGTTGTCACATAAGGGAAGGAATATGGAGATGTTGGCACTTCTGCCCGATGGACATTATTGTTATTCTTGTTTTAGAAAGAAATGGTTTGTTGATTTGTTGGTTTATTGATTTCAGTGAGCAGCAGCTGAGCAACTTAGTCAAGGAGAAGAAGTGGACAAAGGCACTCAAACTGGCTCTGACACTTGAGCATCCTTTTAGGGCACTAACAATTATCAAAGGTAATGTTATCATTTTATCTGCCCTTCAGTGTAGCTTTCTGAGGCCAACTTACATATCTAATGTAGTCTTACAAGCCACTGTGAACAGATCTTGAACGGGCAATGCAGCAATTTTTCTACTTTTAATAAATACAGCTTAGAATTATTCCTAGACATTTATGAACTACGAAACACAGATTGCTTTTTTTCCTTATGCAGTGGCAGTCGCAGAAAAATCAGAAAAAAAAACATTGTTTACTCCCTCAACTCGCATCCAGAAAAAGCGGTTCCCTAATCTGGAGCCAATGATATGCTGCTAATGTTTTTAACACAACCACGCGTTGGTGTTGGCAGAGCACAGGGCGCTCGCTGAGTTCCACACATTTTTAAGGTTCAGCTATACCCGTCATTTCAGCGACTAGGTACGAGCCATTACCCGAATGCATGTCGAGGCATTTATTGTCACGAGCCAAAATTGAATGCCTACGCAGTCTTCGTGTCCACTGTGTGAGCAGCATTTAAATATTGTCAGTGCAGGGATGGCAAAGCTTGATGACGCACTCCTGGGGATCGCATTGTTGGCATTATCGCCACAGCTCAGTCATCAAGTTTTGCAAAGAAGAGACTGAAAGAAAAGGTCCGCTCTTATCCTTGGAATTCCACCGTGACAAGGACGCTTCTTGATCAATGGCATTGTGTTTGAGTATCCTTGGGTCCCACTAGTGCCACCAAGCTAGTGTAAAGTGAGAAACGTTCCTACCCAATATCGTTGCACAGCCCCTTTAAATTATCACAGACTAGAAATGGCTTGTGTTTTTTGCTAACCATTAATTACACTTACCGTAAAGTTCCGAAAGAACGCCCACCCAAAATGAAGAGATAAATGGTGAAAAACATGGGGTGGGCTATCTTTGGGGATGCCACAGAAAGCACTATCAAAAATCAATGAAAAACACCCTGGCACCGGCCACAAACCATATAATGCGGAAACTGATACCGCAGATCGTGGACACCGCAACTCGCGTTTCACGGTGCGATAAACACTTCGGGATTTAGCTATGAACTCCTGTGCCGCGGCAGAGGATACTGCAGGTTACGGACGCAGGCAGATCGCGTGTTTCACTGTGCGAAGAACCCGCCGAAACCCGCCGAGAACCCGCATCTCATGCGGTAATGAATAAGCGCAAATCACGGACACAGCAGATTCAAGTTTTATGGTGCAATAAACACGCTGGAAATGCTACAAACATGCTTGTCACGGGAACTGATATCGCACGCGCACATCGCGGACAAAAATGTGGGAACCGCTACAAACTGCGTATGGTGCGGGAACAAGCATCGCTGATCGCGAATGCAGCAGAATCATATTCCACGAAGCAATATACACGCGGGACCAACTGCGTGGAATCAAGATTGTGCGCCCAGATCGCGGACAAAAACACGAGAATCCACTACAAACTTTATATCACGAGATTGGATACCACAGATTGCGGACGCAGCAGATTCGCATTTCATGGTGCATGATACACGCGGGAACAACTCGCATGTTACGAGAGCCAATATCTTGCGTGCCGATCGCGGACAAAAATACTAAAGGGAACCCACAATGAACTCGCTTGTCAGACATGCTGGTACAGCAAATTGTGCGGTTGATGCGATTCCCGTCGGACATTGTGTGACGTCCGACGGGAATCGGGGGTGGGCAATGTTTCGGAATTTCTATGTTACAGATATTTAGCCAGAAAAACGGGATGGGCATTCTCTTGGAATTTTAAGGTAGTACTTTTCTTGTCAAAAGCAGCCTGCTGCATGGCCAGATCTGTGCCCAAAAATAGTTATTTTGTCATGGGATTTGAAATTTTACAGAAAATTAGTACTATTAGAAAGATAAGTATACATAATAATTTTAGCTTTCTTCTTTTTTCTTCTGCCAACCCTCAAAATTACTATAGTTGCTTAAAAAGAAAAAAATGGCTCGAGCTACACCTAAGCACTTCTTATGAGTTGTGAATGTGAAAGCATGTACATCACACTTCCTCTCCGCATGTTGGCACGCTGCGTGTCCGCGAATGAGGACCTCGTCGACGCGCGCCAGCCGATGGGACTGAAGTGTGAAAGGTGCCACTGGCTAGCTTTGCGCGTGGTTTCATGGCTGGGAGCTGGCTTGACTTGGAGAAAGTATTTAAGGTGCCATTCGGCGCAATTTCAAAGCTGATGACGTCGGCTCGACTTCATGAGACAGTTAATGCTTTCGCAATTAAAAAGTAAACAGTGTTGCTGTTATGATTTTGTAATTTTAAGAGGAACAAGCATTGCTGGCGTGTGGGTGGGTAATATGCTTCACTCTTTTAATGCAAAAGCATTAACTGTCCCATGGAGCGAGCCGACGTCATCAGCTTTGAAGCCACACCAAACGGTAGCTAAACTCCCCTCTCCCAGTGGACAAAAGTGAAGCTGCAATCTGAAGGCTCCCAGCTTTGAAGCCGCTCCAAAAGCCGCTCCAAAGGGCATCTAAATTCCCCTCTCCCAATGGAGCAAAGTGAAGCCACTATCTGAAGCCTCCCAGATTTGAAGCCGCGCAAAAAGCACGCGAAACGACAGGGAAGTTCACCTCTCCAAAAGGAGCTGAATGAAGCCGAAATCTGATGGATGGGCTTTCGGGTGGCTGGTGCACGTCACAGTTTCAAGGAGTGAGGCTCCCATCGGCCAGGCGCGTTTCAGTTTCAAGGAGCACCACCCCGATGGCGCTGCAGACCTGCACCGCAGCACGCTGGTAAAAGGCAGGGCGGCTGGCTCCGGGGCCTCCCAGAGCCCGCTCGTAGCAGACCCGGAGCGGCTATATCGGCCGATGTCAGTGCAGCGCGCAGCCACTTTACGAGAGTGCGTGCTTGGCCTAACGACATTCATGCTTTTGCATTTACAACTCATAAGCAGTACTTAGGTGTCCCTTGAGCCTTTTTCGAAGGTGCTCAGTAGGGTTCGACTGTTTGTGAGCATTGGTGTGGACTTGGATACCTTTCTCAGCGGTGTGCAGGAGTTTTCTTTAATGGTTTTGCTGAGGACACAAGTTTTGGAGAGCAACTTTAAATAGCTTATTTTCCCTTCGAAAATTGTGATTTGTTACTTAAATAAGGGTTACTGCGCAGGCAAGCTGATGAATGATTTCCAGGTCAGTAGGTTGCGGTTGAGGCAAAAGAGAGGGGGTCCGTTTGTTGACGGTTGGGCCTTGTCTACCCGATTGTAATGTGGGGTTGATGGTTGTTGGCATCGGCATTATTTGACTGGTTGTAACCTATATAAAGGAGACGCATGAAAATTAATTTTGCAGCCGAGCTTTGAGATGGTGCTGTGTTGTCCTGTTTTTGGTCCCTAGTCTTAAGGTTTTTTTTATATGATTTATTTACTTCCTAGAAATGTTGTTGGAGGAGAGACGGAGAAGAGAAACTCGGCAAGTCTCTGGCTCCTCTGAGAGAAGACCAAATAGGCAAGTTTTGCCCCACTTTATACTGAATTGTGTAGAAGTGTATTCTACACATAATGTCAGTTCCTGCATTTGCAAAATATTTCAGCATGTGAAAAAAATTTTTGTTTGTAAGCCACTCGAATTTTGCCTGTCTGGCACATATTCTTGTATTTAGAACCATTGGTTAGAGCTTCGGGAAGATTCGGCAACGATTTATAGAATCTTAATGCATCCGTGAAAGTCTGACTGTTGCAAATTGTTAGATGGAAATGTCTCATACTGCAGTGAAACCTAAGTAGATTAGAAAGCTGATATTACAAAGATAAGCACCTTATTGCACTATTTCCTTCATCTGTGAAATTATTTCATTTCTACCTTTAGGAAAAGTAGGTTTAAACACACGTCTAACAAATTATTTTTCCAGGAATGCACACATTCGGTAGGGTAGCAAGTGAGATATAGTAGCAGGCATTATTTCAACTGATCTTGCACGCTTCGTTGTGCACTCTGTGACACAGTTGGCCCATGGACCTGTGCGCAGGTTCAGGATGTGCTGTCAGCTTAGTTTGTTTAGGGTTCCTGGTCTTTGGTATTGAGTTGAAAACAAAGATGGATCTATGCCAATACGCCTCGCAAGTGGGCTCATTTTCGTCTTCTGCGCATGAGAAAGGAAGTAGCGGTGACGTCAGAACGCCGGAAGCCCTGATTGGCTGATCGCGATCCCCTATCTGAGCGTCGTCTGCTCCTTTGCAACAACGTCTGCGCAACGTCGTCTGCGTCTGTCTTACCTTTCCTGCGACTTTCGGAAGTGCAGGTCTTTACGAGCTGAGCTCGACTTCGCCTTTCAGAGAAGGCAGACGAAATAACTCGAGCGGTTCGTTGTTTTTGTCGAACAACTAGCAGACGCGCATCAAGGAGGAAGTCAAAGTACTCACTGGCGAGGTGTCCCGAGACGCCGAGGTTTGTTTGCTAAGAACCGAGAGTGAGGCGTGTTAGATGTCCGCAAGTTCCCTCCGACACACTTTTTCCCCCTTTCGTGTGCGGCAAGACTCCTCACTTCTTTAACGGCGTCGGCGGGTTGGCGCAGTTAACGTCGTCTGCTTTACGTCTGCTAGTCAAAGCGATGGCTCCTTTACCTTTCCTGCGTCTGTCGGATATTCACCGCTTTTTCACCGGCGAGAGTCACCGCTGCCTCGGAAAACAAGGAGATGACAAGAGGAAGAGATTGACCTCTTAATCCTAAAACTGAGGTCAGCGATCACAGTATAATACGGGAAGCGTTCACAAGGGTCGCGCGGGCACATTCCATTCAGCACGCCAGCCGGTCGTGGGCAGACGGTCTAGCCGACCGTCGGAGACTGCGCCGGTGATGCTGTAGGCCTATCTGCCGAGTTCGCTTGGTCGGGGTCAGTGGAATCGTGGCCGTTGGAGCATTTCCCGGGTGTTTGTGGATCCAGCGTTCTTGTTCGTCGTGGTCTGGTTCAAGTACTTTACTTTTTCTTGCTGCTTGTAAGTCGGGACGCGTGAGAAGAGCACGTACAAAAATAAACGTCCGTTGGTCGTCGCGACCAAGTAACTGACGACGCTGTCGGCCATGCTGATTTGATCGTAAGAAGTGCGTAAGCTTCGGAGCTGTCGTAGGATTTCGTCGTAACCTGCGCAAAACTTACGATAATTTCTGTTTCGTGAATACGAATTTGTTCTCACGTTTTGTCTTACGCATATTTTTGCCGTAAGATTGTTTCTAAGATCGTTTCGTGAATCTGGCCTCTTCACTTTCAAAAGTCGCAAGAAAGGTAAGACAGACGCAGACTGACGTGGCGAGCAGACGACGTTGCAAAAGAGCAGACGACGCTCAGATAATAGGGGGTCGCGATCAGCCAATCAGGGCTCGGCGTTCTGACGTCACCGGTACACCCTGCGCAAGAAGCAGACTTAACTTGCCCTCCGCATAATGTTTTGGTGAATCGGTGTAAAAAGATAAACACCGCAGTTTCGATAAACTTTTTGGCATGTATAATCATTTTATTCCTGATGCTCGGTAAATTTTGCTGCTCTAGTCGCCGACAAGGTGAAAGCGGCAGGAAGAGCTTCAGTAGTCCCGTCTCCAATGTGAGCTTCGTACCTTCGACAGCACCTTTGCGTCCTGTGCACCTCGTGCACGCAGCCAAAGCGTGGAGCGCATGCTGGAGGCCACACACTCGGAAAACATGCCCTGCTGTTCTCACTCTGTCAGTGACTGTCGATAGGAACGTACACGTCTTTATAGTTGTGCAATAACAAACTGAAGTACCTTAAAAAAAAAATTTCTTGCACTGTCATTGTTACACTTTCTCTTGCTTTTGAGCTCTGCTGGTTGCCCATCTAAATCATTCCTTTCACCGACCTTATGCGCTGGAAGAGCGCGCACCAATAAAGATAGACATTATATGCTGGAAATAATTGCCAAAAACCAGAGGCTGTACCCACAATTTGCGTCAGGTACCAAACCTCCCGCAGAGAACAGTGCCAGACATATCTGCCACGTGTAAAATATGTGAGGAACCAAGTATCAAACATTTGGGCTAACAGCATGGCGCACCCCACATTCTGCTCGGTGTCGGCTAGGCCTTTCGCTTCCGTGCATTTGTAACGGGGAGGGAGTGTTTACGGTCGTGCATCTCTCGCCCCGTCCGGCCAGACGTGCTGCTGAGGTTCGCGGCCACCTGGAACACCAACAGCAAGCACAGTGCCGCGGCCCAGGCGGTGCTCGGCGTGGCACTGCGGTCTCACCTGCCCGACGAACTGCTCCGGATGCCCAACAGCAGAAGCACCCTGGAGGCTCTGCTTCCTTACACGGGTCAGTACTGGACAAGCCCGGCCGCTACGGTTCTCGGTATCGATGTGTTGGTACAATGGTGGACGAAGCCAGCGAAGCCACGGGAACATACATCCGGGGTTACAATCGCATGTCACGCTGGCGACGAGAGTAACCGTGCGTGCCGGGCACAAGCCGGCTGCAAGATTAGCAGGTATCGACATCCGGCTGTTCAACCTTGCTACGTTCGTTATGCTCGGCTGTGTGGCTGATAGCCGGTTGTTGATAGTTGCTAATCTTGGGGCTGGCCTGCGCTTGATGCGAGTGGTTCCTAAGGCCGCATGCTTCTATGTCTTTGTTGGCTGTATCCAACGTTGCACATGTTTCGCTTGCCTGCCAAAAAACCCAAACTTATGACTCTTTTGCATTTTTTTTTTAATGAATTTTGGAGTTTTATTTATTTTGTTAGAGGGCAATTTTGGTCAATTTCAAACAATTTGAGTTAATGGTTGATTATCCATGGTTCTACACAATTTCGTTCCGAAGAAATGTAATATCTTTCGCGCAATCTTCATCTCGTCACAAACGGGAACCTTGCCTGTGGCGAGCAACATTTCCTCCGCATCGTCACCTCCATGCTCTAGCCAGATGGTACAAATTATGATCTCACTCACCAGGCCCAGGTGTGACCCTAGCCGGGCGCAGCATGGCGCAAGGGCAAAAGTGTTGTCTGCTACAATCGGCAGTCTGCTACACCCGACGAGGTGTGCACTACCGCAACTGCAGCTTGTGTTTTAGCGCAAGAAAAAAAAAGCTAGTTGTCCCAGGGGCTTGTTTTGGGAACATAAGTAGAAAGTGGAGTTCAGTAAACCACCCTTAAATATGTTGTGACTGGTTTGTAGAAGTATGGTGTGCTCAACTTCGCAAACTGACTCTCTCGCATGCGACGGACGCTGCAGGTGATGACGCATGCTCGCACAGGAGCGCACAGGCGCATGTGCGTTCTGTGAATTGCGTGGCCAGTAATGACCGTGCGCAATGAGCGTGCTGCTAGTGCCGCCTGCAGCTTTGCTTGAAAAAGTACAAAATAAGCAAACAAATCTCCCTGAGCATGACATAGGTAGTGAATGGGTGGGCTGCACCGACACCGCCGACACAGCGGTATTGGCTGCGCTGTTGGCCATGCCGCGCCTCACCTGCTAGGAGAGAACTGTATTATTTTCTTAATACATTCAAACCTCGATGTAGCGAAGTCGGCAAAATTCGGAATTTACTTCGTTACATTGAAATTTGGCTACTTAGAAATTCGAGGCTAATGTTAAAGAAAGTTTACACAAATGTTTCTCGGGTGCACAAAACTCACCGATGACGCCTCTATTTCGGTTGAAAGTAGTCCGTCACCTTTTTCTGGGCCACTCTTGGCATTATTATTGGCATCACACGACGTTCACATAGCCAGACGGCCTGCACTGCGTCTTCGTCTTGCTGTGTGATTGCGAACCGCCTCAAGACATCGATCGCGTCCACCACCGCACGGTTACTGGGCACATAGCAGGTGTCTTGCTCATAAGGCTCGCTGTCGTCCCCGTCTTGGCGAGTTCCCACGAACATCGCTAGCTATCGCCTCGTCGGTCACCTCCTCCGTCGCAATGACAGCAGAGTCAACGTACAGAAAGTCGTCGAGGTCGACGTTGTCAGAGGCGGCTCCATCGCCTTCAAGGCTCTATCAGCCAGGACAATGAGAAACGCATGCTTTTAGTTAGGCCTCGAAATGAACTACGCAGCACGAACGAGCTGACAGACGAAACGGCAGCGGCTCTAGGGTCCTCTAGTAGCCGTTCTGTACACCACACTCGCCAGATTCGGCCTGTTTCACCCTTTGCGCTTTATTGGGGGCCCATTTCAGCGCATGTACTTCCCAAAATCTCCTTTGGGACCCAAAAGTTTGTGATAAATTGTCCATGAAATTTCGTTACATCGAAATTTTGGCAAATGGGACTTTGTTACATGGAGGTAAAAAATACATGGCATGCATACACTTGCGGTTAGAAAAAGTTATGTACTTCGTTACATTGGGGGTTTCGTTACATAGAAGTTTGTTACATCGAGGTTTGACTGTATTGAAAATGAACCAGAGTTGCCCTTTAAAGGGGAACTCAAGTGCTTTTTGTAGAAGCTTGTTTTTGATGGCCCATTGTTTGTTGGGCTTTAGTCAATAAAAATTTCCAGTTCTAGATGTCAATATGTCCTAGTAAACTCGTTGCACATGGGCACTATTCTCTCTTGGGGGGTTATCCCCAGGTCCCCACCGCTTCCCTAAAATTTGACCAATGAATACTAGTTAATTGCGTGAAGATTACGAACGTTAAAATTATTGCTCTTTTTAGGTGTATCGTGCATTATATTTTGACAAAACTGTAAAATCCTTGGGCGTAGAAGATGTACAACAATCATTGTTTGAAAACGCCGTCTGTAGGCGCCCCTGGTGTCTGCTCTAAGGCGTAGAAAGAGGGGTGTGTCACGATCTTTGATTACGATTTTTATTACGGAAATTCGCCGCCCATGAGTGTAATTTTAGGTTTTTAGGATGCTTAGAACCCTTGGAGTGAGTTATCACCGTATGATCTCAAAATCCACTTGGGTGCTCCTTTAAGGCATATTTTACCTTTTGTGCAGAGCGCCACTTCCAAAGGATCAGCCGCCTGAAGCAGCAAGCAATGTTCCTGGAGTATTTGTGGTGCAACATGAAAGTGGCAGGTGCAGACACAGAGTAAGCATTCTTTTACCGATCAGCAACTTTTGGCCAAAATATGCTGCAGAGTTGCCAGCTTATGACTTTTATAAACTGGTTCAAAAATTGATGTTAGACGAAAAGAAATGCAGTGGCACTTTGACATACAGGATTTGCTTGTCATTAGTACACATTATCTTGTATTCCCAGTACAGGTGTGAGTGGAACCACAAACCGAATAATCTACGTCCTTGTATTGACGGCATGTGCCGTTGCCAATGTGAATGCGCCTTTGGCACTTTTAGCATGGGAAACTTCATGTAAATTTTTGTAATGTTCAGTGTGGCTCTTCTCCCACCCCTAATCTGCATAGTGGCTGCCCAGTGTTGGCTAGGCCGCTTTCGTGCAAGAGTAATTGAAAGTGCTGTTGCTTTTAACATGATTGTTCATATGTCCTTTTGCATCTTGAAAATGCCTAAGCATGTCATTGAAAGCCCTAGAATTCATTCGTTCAAAATCTTGAAATAGAGCCAGTGTGCGGCCAATAAGTCATCTACGCTGCTGATTTAATTTGCTGCTTAGATGCAGGTTTATGACCTGCATCGAAGTTTACGACCTAGATTAATTTGGCCTGGTAGTAATTTCCTAGAGGTTAGTTCGCACAAAAGCAAGAGAGAGTTTACCGGTTACCAACATGGTACTCTGTGCACACGCTCTTGCAAAGGCCCTGCTGCTGTTAAATTTCTCACGAACTGGCATACCATATGCCCGGTCTCCACTTGGGGTCACACGCAAGAGGCTGCTGAAGCGGGATGCCGCCCAGGTTTCAAATTATACATGATTCCATAACGTTCCTGGTGGGGACCTCCTGTTGGCTAATCCCGCTTTTGATCAGCTACACATATCTTCTTTCTTTAATAATTCTTACTTACATCTTTGCTTTCTTTTTGCAGAATCGTAAACAGAACCGAGTGAACCCCCCATCGGATCAACATGGGCCCTATCATTCAGGCATCTTTGGATTGTCATTTTTAATAAACCGTTGTACATTGATATTATTATTAGTCTTTTTTTTTTTCTTTCTCAACCAAGTTTTTTGGGCCTGTCAGATATTTACACTGCTTCTTACCTATGCTCTGTTAATTCCTCTATAGAACTCTACTCTTTCACACTTTCTGTTCATTTCTTTTTTCAGGGGGCTGTAGTCCTGAGTAGTGCATAAAAACATATGAATGTGGACATCTGAGGAACAATTTGGTGTCAAGTGGATTTACCTTGAGATTTACCAAAGTTGCATAACTT